>VMDO01019179.1:0-40308 GCA_007922755.1 Pedetes capensis | reverse complement strand
GTCTCTTCCATAGTAAGAAGCCACACTTGACAGTGTCAGCTCCAAGCAAGCTCAGTTCCTCCCCAGAAAAGCCCCTGGACTTCAGATTCCTGCTGGGCCCTCTGGAGCATGCACCACACACCTCTGACCAGTGGGCTCTTCCCCAAGAGGACTGGGTCTGTCTGCTCCTCACTGCTTTCCTCCAACCAGGTAAGAACCACGGGACCCAAGTTGTGGTTGGCAGCCAAGTGCTTGTTCACATGGCAGCACCTGGTTGCAGTAGCTCATTGCCAGCTGCTGGGCAGCTGCATTTTGTCCACCTGCCTCACTTGAGCCATGAGCTCTTCTCAGAGCCCTGGGTGAGGTCAGGGGCCTTACCTCTGGAGTGAAGGAAGGAGCCATGGCTCAGGTGACTTTTCCTGAAGTACCTGTTCTGTGCAGGGCTCTGGCCTCAGACTAGGGACATGCCATGGAGCAGACAGAGGCTCACAGATCTCAGCCATTTTTTGGGAGGTCAATGGAAGGGCCATGGAGCTTGAGTGCCCAGATCTGAGTGAGTGGAGAGAAGACACCCCAAAAGGCTACTTCCTGTTACTGCTAATTTCTGGGCAGCTCCAATAACCTGTGTTTGACTTTTTGGTTCCCTCCTGACCTGTACCTCTCATTCTCTATGTTAAATCTCCTCTGCCTGAAGTTCCCAGGGTGGCTTGTCTTTCTGACTGGCTGCTTACTGAGACTGGTGCTTGGTGAGGGTAGAACATGGGTAGCTCTAGAGGAAGAAATAGAAGGTGAGGGTTCAACAGGGACACTAACGTCCTGGCCAACAGTGGTCATGTCCTAATTTACGGAACCTGTGACTATGTTATCTTAGGTTGCAGAAAGGACTTTGCTGATGTGATTAAGCTAAGCATCTTAAGATGGAGAGATGATCCCTGATTATCTCTGTGGACCTTGTATAGTCACGAAGGTCTTTGTAACAGGGAGGCAGAAGAGAGTCAGGAGAGAGAGGTGACAAGGGAAGCAGAAGTTGGAGTAATGTGATCGTTGCCTTGAAGATGGAGGAAAGAGGCCAAGGGCCCAGGACTGCAGGCAGCCTCCAGACGCTGGAAAAGACAAGGAAACAAATTCTTCCTCAGAGCCTCCAAGAGGAACGCAGCCTATGGTCACCTTGATTTTAGTCCAGTGAAATCCATTTCAGACCTCTGACCTCCACAACTGTAAGATAGAGGTATACTGTGTTCAGACACTAAGTTGGATGCACGTTGTTATATTGGCCATAGAAAACTAATATAGGAGCTGGACTTTGAGACCCTGGAAATGAGGTGAAGGAGTGTGACACCTGTTCCATGGGCTTACGTCTTTCATGGCTCAGGAGTCTGGGTATGCTAGGTCCGCGGGCTTAAGCTGCACAGGTTTAAACACCACCTTTGCCAATGACCAGCTTTATTAGTCTAGGCAAATGTTTTAACTTCTCGAAGCGGCAGCATTTCTATCTCCAAAAGGGGAGCAGTCAATGGGATAGGGCCTGTAAGACTCCGCTCAGCATAGGCTGGGAGAGTTTTGTTACTCTTACTTGCTTGGCAACCTTAGGTAGGTAAGTCAGCATTTCACTTGCAGCCTTGATCCCCATACTGGCCAGAAAGAGGGAATAGCAAACTGCCCAGACCCCTTGCCCTGAAGGAGCAAATGGATTTGGGGAAATGATGGATTGGAAGAGAACTGGAAGGGGATGTTGGCCCTGTGTGCCCTGCTGGCCTGGCGTGGAGCTCTCTGATCATGCTTGGAGGGAGCAGGTGCCTGTTGAGCCTGGCAGACGGACCCTCTTGTCCCACCCTGCAGGTGTGCCTGCATCCTTGTGCCCCTCAAAGGCTGTCCTCAGTCTTCTTCCCCTGCCCTGGGCTCCAGGAACAGGCTCTTTCAGCTTCAAATTCCTTGAAAACCTCCACCTTCCTTGCCAGCTCAGGCTGACCTCTCTGGGCCCAGCCACCAGGTATCGATTTCCCCTTTAAATATTACTGCAGCCCGGGAGCATGTATGGATTAATTGACGAGGCTAGGCTTGTACCTGCACACTTCATTAACAGCTGCTACTAATTAGCGGACTAGTCATTAAGAGACCTACTGGGGTTTTGAGGATAATAGTTTTGGTTTTTTTCTATGACTGTAATGCATACAATAAATTGGGCAGCGGCATGGCCTGGTCCCAGGTTGGCATGGAATTCATGGTGTCCTCAGTGCTCAGGACCTGCCCCAAGAACACAACAGACACCAGGAACTTGTGGTGGTTCCAGTGTTGAGAGGGACTTGGGGGTCTTCTGCTCTGCTACTGCGGCTGGAGCAGGCCAGGGATTCACCCTCAAGATCACACAGGGACAGAGAGGCAGACCTGAGACATGAACTCAGGGATGCTGGCCTTGCTCCAGGCCAGGGTTCTGGTACTCCATGGAGGCTCTGCTGCGTATATGAATAACCTAGCAGAAGACTATGTTTGGCCAAACACATGGCCAAATTGTCCTCTACCTCTCCATTCCCTAGGGGGCGCTGCCTCCCCTTTCCGACTCCACTCTTCCTTGTCCCAGGTGGTGACCTGCTGCACGTTGCTCCCGCAGTCCCTGCCTCTGTGTGCAGCATGCCTGTTTCCAAATAGGAAGCACCCCGCTGTGGCCCCTGAGGGTGAGCCAAGCTGGTGGAATTAATCTTGGCATGTGGATTTGGGCAACCTGCTGACCCTCACGGAGCTTCATCCTCACTGGTTCCTAGTAGGGTCAGAGGGCCGGTGTGCATAGAGGACTCAGCCTAGGATGGGCTCTAAGGACAAAATCCTCAATGGATGGGGGGCATAAGTCCTCCACAGAGGGTGGCCCCTCCATCTTGCATCTTTAGGAGGCTTTGGTGGCCAACTCACCATGCTTTTCTCAGTCTGACCTGGATCATCCCCTGAGCACACATTGAGGGATTTTACAGCAAAGGAACAAAGCCTTGACCTACTATTTCCTTCTTGTTTTGGAGATAACGGTTATAATAATTCTAATCGCTGACCTTCCCTGAAAGTTACTGTGTGTCAGGAGGTGCTGTAAGTGCTTTACATATATTAATTTATTTCATCCTTGACAGGCCTAGGAGGCAGGTGTTTTTATTGTGATTCTGATTTCATAGAAGTGGAAATGAAGGTACTAATTTGTCTGAGGTCACACAGTGCATGGGAGGTGGAGATGAACTGGGCATCTGGCCCAGAGTCCAAGCCTTTGCTGTGGCCCTCCTGACCCCTTAGAGAGGGTGATTTCCTGGTGAGGGGACTGCCTGTCTCCCAGTGCATGCTGTGTGGGCAGCAGCAGCAGCTCCCTGGCCTGAGCAGATTGATCCAGGGTGGGCACTCGAAGGGAAGGCTGCCCACACCATATGATTCAGATGGTCTGACTTGGTAGCACAGCTGGGCCTGTCTGCTTTTTGTCTTGGGAAAGGTGAGCATGAAGCTGAGTTTGGGTGGCAGAGTTGGTGAACTCAGGGCTTTAGATTCACTGTGGTCACCAGGCATGGGTGACCAGAGGAAGCTGGCTGACTGAGAAAGGAGGACAGAAAGGTGCATAGTTGCTCTGAGAGAGATCCCTGGTCCTGGCAGGGCACTTCTATGTCTCCCAACAGCCTTGTAGTGTGGTCCACGAGGAGCCTGACCACCCTGGGCCTTCTGGGATTCTGGTGAAGATCTTCTTTGTACTGGACTAAGCCTCTTTGCTTTGCACCTCTCTGGTTGAACAGTAGTTTCTGTCTTCCTTGCAAACAAAGGAACTTTTATGTGAATGATTTCCTCATCAGTTCTCTAGGATAGTGCCAAGGAGAGGGGGGCTGAACCCCAGGTATCTATCAAGCAGGCCTTCTATGCAAGAACAATGTCCTTAGGTAAGACCATGGGGATCTGTAGGTAAACAATGCCCAGCTAGGCATGGACATTGGTACTGCTAGGAGTAAGGATGGGATGCTATGTCACATCAATTCAGTAACTTATGAAGGATTCAAGTTGCATCCTTTCTCCCTATTAGTTCTAAGGAGAACGACCCAGGTTGGCAGGGCAGTGTTGAATCTCACAGTCATTCTACAACTCTGGGCTCCTTGAGTCATTGCCCTGTCACCCTAGGATCCCTGTCATGGTGTCAGTGTTACAGCTGCCTGGCTCTCCCAGAGACGAAAAAGAGCATGGAGGAGACAGAGGTGGTACCCCACATCACTTCTACTCCTCAGAGCAGAGGGCCTGACTAGCTGCAAGGGAGGCTGGGAAAAGTAGCCTTGATCTGGAGTTGGCTGGCAAAGGTTTTCTGTAAAGGATAGAAAGGAAGTAATTTTGGTTTTGTGATCATATACTGTCTTTTGTAAATACTCAGCTCTGAGCTGGTAACTTGGAAGCAGCCACCAAACATACATAAATAAGAGGCTGTGAATATGTTCTTGCCTAAATTTGAATTTCATGTAATTTTCATGTATCACCAATACATTCTTTTTATTTATTTATTTTTTTAGCCATCAAAAAATGTAAAAGCCATTCTTCGCTCATGGGCTATTCAGAAATAGGCAACGTCTAGGGCTGGCCAGTGGGTCATAATTTGTAGCCTCTTGACTCCTGCTCTAGAGGGCGACCTTGGGCCTGGCCACATTTGTTAGAGAAGACTGAATTTTGGCAGAGACTGAGTGGTCTCAACACCATTCATTGCAGAGTTTGCTGAGAGAGGTGTTTTAGCAGAATCCGGGTGCCCTCAGCATCCCTCTCTGTATAAAAGAAGGGAAGAGGTCACTAGATGGGAATAGCCATGCCCCTGTCCCTAAGAATTAGGAGAAGAAGTCGCACCATGGGGTGGGGGGAGTCTCCAATATCAGGAGGTCAAGGACAGAGTGTCTACTCAGGACCTAGAGTTCTTCCATGATGTCATGAAAGGAGCTTGCAGCTGGCCTTCTCAGCACTAGGGACCAGCTGGGTCAGGACACGGGTGGGTGGGCCAGCAGATGGGTGGTGGCACTCTGCAGGGAACATCCAGTCTGCCACAGCAGGGCAGCTGGTTTCTTGCAAGTAGAACACACCATCTTCCATCCCTGCTACCAGGGCTGGCAGAAGCTATGAGAGAAGTGGTTTTGAACTGGAAAATGACACTTTTTAATACTGGGAAAGTGACTACTACAAATAGGAAGTGTGATGAGAGCAGCCAGACTGGATGAAGGTAGCCCTGCTTGGCAAGTTTGTTTTCTCCGCTCCTGCCCCACCCCGAAACTGGTAGCCTGTGGGGTGGGCACTCACAGAGCAAAGTTGGTATCAGTTATTGAGAGAAGCAGAATCACTCTGTGTTTGTACATTACAGAGCCAGTGCTGTCAATCAGTGTGGCAAAACGTATTTTTAGCATCAACTGCCAGATATTCATTCCATGCCTCGGAATAATCAGAACCAAAGATGGAAAATTCACCTGTGGGCTGTAGACTTGGAGTCAGACCAGCCTGGCTTGGCTGGTTCTGTGAGGTCCTGTGTGACCTCCACAAGCCCTTCAACCCTTCTGAACCTCTGTCCCCTCATCTGTTACCTGAAGGAGGATGAACCTGCTGGGAAGACCTGTGGGAAGAAGCCTGAACAGGGGCAGTGGGCAGAATACTAGAAGGACGAAGAGCCAACAGAACCTGGTTGTGGGGGCCCTGTGGGCAGAGTCGGACATTCCCATGTCTCCATTTGACCAGCTGCATGGTTGGTGGCACCGTCCACTGCAGTTGGGAACAAGGGGAAGAACAGACTTTGGGGAGGAAGGTGCTAGATAGTCCCCAGGACCCCCAAGTGCACCTGGAGCTTAGGAGTGAGTTCTGTGTTGCAGTCAAGGTGGGCAGCATCAGCATCAGATAGAGTCCCTGCTGGAGTCAGACCCTCGGCCAGAGAGGGGAGAGAGACTGGGAAGCTTGGGCTAGGGCACAGGAGACTTTTCTCCATGTTCCCTGGGCTTTCCCAGCAGCCGAGCCCTCTCTGGGTTATCCAGAGTTGGGCTTAGCTGCTCTTCACTGTCTGAAGATCCTGGTTTGATCCCCAGCACCACAAAAATGGGAGAAGGACATGGCAATCCACTCCTGAAGCAATCCCGAAACAACTGGCCATTGAAAACCCTATGAGGGTTGCTATAAGTCAGATCTGACTTGACGTCACTTAACAACAAAGTAAGGACAAAACAGAATGTGGCAGATGTGAGGAAGGACAGCAAGCAGTTCTAAGACCTCCTCCTGCCTGTCCCTGCTCAAGTCTTGGCAGTGGTTGAGTGGGCACCTACTCCACCTTTCCCCAGATGTCGCTCTGGCTGTCTCCTTGTGTTTCAGGTCTTGCTTCCAATGTCGCCTCCTCAAAGAGGCCTCCGTGTTGGCCCTATCCCAAACTGCACTGCCGCAGCAGCACCTGCTTTGATTTCCTGGCACTTTCTGGAGCCTGGGGCTCCTTCCTTTGTGGGTCTCTTTCCTGTCTTTCCTCTAAGCCCCCCGAGGGCAGAGACCATGAGTGCATACTGCTCCCAGCTGCTTCTCCAGCACCATCCTTGGCTAGGGTGGTCCTGCTTCCCCTTCTTCTCCTCTAACAGACCCTAGCAGCCAGGCCTCCGGGTGCCTCTTGCCTTCCATCTTTCTTGAATCCCTTTTTCTGCCTCTGTTGCTTCTCTCTGAACTCAATCCCTCAGTGAGATTTGCTTGTGCAACCTCCCTTCCCTCACTCCACCCTTCTATTATACCACCCACTCTGCGGCCAGGGGTGTCTATCTAAAATGCAAACCTTAACGTGCAGCTCCCTTCCTGGACACTCTTCAAATGGGGTCTGAAGACAACTCTGGATGCTCTCTTGTGGTGGCCTCTGAAGTCTAGCCCTCTCCTTCTTCTGGTTTCTGCTATCACTTCCTTCTTCATTCTTCCTGGATACAGAGGCTTTTAGCCTCTCCCCTTGGCACCTTTGCCTGGGTTCATTGTTTCCTGAGACCCATCATAGGAGCTCTGTAAATACCTGCTAAATGAATAAATGACAAATCTAGGACAACAGGGAGAGAAAGATACTCACCAGGACAAACCTGCCTCCTGCTTTAAGGGAAGCCCAGCCCAGCATCTTACATTCTCATTGTATTTCTCTTAAGCCTTCCCTTGTCCTAGCATTTGATGGCTGAGCCTCAACCCAGTCCCTCCAATTGCCTCCAGGATCCCAGCTATCCCAGCCAGCCTTAATTAATTGTAAAATTGATTAAGCAGCCCCCTTTGTTAGGCTGGGCTGGTGTTTATTTGTATTTTCATATTATTATCCTTTTATACTTCTCTGGGCGCCTTTAGCTCTCTACTGACACCTTTTATTGGGGAAATGTTAATTTAAAAATCATCTATAATGCAGGTGTCACAAATCAAAGCTGTTCGGTAATGAGTTGCTCTTATGTCGTATAAAAACAATTAATTAAAACCCTTTCTGAGAGAGCCGTGCCAGCAGATTTATGTTTCTCAGTGTCTCCCCTCGACCTTCCTTTCTAAGGACCCTTGTGCACTCAGCTGGCTTCTACAAGGGATGGTTTCCTCCCACCTCTGCCCAGGAAATACAATCTCAGCCTGGCAGTGCGGGAAGGCTCTGGGTGCTATCCCGCCCGACCTCCACGTGCCACAGAACACAGAGAAGGACTTTGCTGTGGTCACACAACAATGGAGTAGCCGTGGCAGCCTCCAAGCAGCCCAGACCCCGCTGTCCTGGGGTCCTGTCCCACTCATCACTGCTGTGTTTCTTCAGCGATTCCTACTGACAAGGCTCTGGGCAGGTGGTCACAGGTGCACCTGCACATTGGTGCAGTAAATACTGTTCATTCTCCACCCACAGAGAAGCTTCCCCCTCTGTGCCAATCACTTTAGTTTTTGGGAAATATAAGTCAGAGGCTCTGGCTGCTAGTCTTGCCTCTGATCCTGACTGATCTTGAAACTTTGAGAGGTCCCTTTTCCTTGGTTAGGTCCTGGTTTCTTTCTCTATAAAATGGGTACACTGATTTTGACAAGGGTTGCAAATCCAGTATCTGCAGATACTGTTCGTGCATCAGAAACTAAGGAATAGGAGAGGAGCATGCCCAGTCTGAAAGGGAGTATCTCTAGCAGCCTGGATGTTTGCCACTGTGAGAGAAGACAGGCCTGACGTCAACTTTTGCAGAAGCTGTCATTTCACGTTGTTATTTTGAAATGGTGGCAAGGGTGGGAGCCCTTGGGTTGCCTGCCTTCAAGTCCCCTCCTTGGCCAGATCCTGCTCTGCTCTAGATCTTAGAAGTCCGTGGGCTGTGTTTTCCAGGCTTCTAGAGCTTGTTTCTCTTGTGGGAGGCTCAGAAAAGAGACGGAAAGAGCAATCGTGTGAGGCAGAGAGCAGCCCTGTCTTTGGCAGTGCCCATGTCCTGTGACCTGTGGGCTTCCAGGTTGGCTCCTCTAGGCCCTGGGCTCTGTAAATGCCACTTCCTTGCCTCCTGAGGGCTGTGGGTGGTGCTGACTCAGGGCTGTCTTACTGGTCTTACACCTCTGCATCATTAATCCTTGTGTTAAATTCCCTCTGTTTAAAATACCCACACCAGTTTATGGGTCCTGATTGGACCTTGACTGACACAGGTTTCCTAATGTTATTAAGATTATTATTATTCGACACAGTGAAGGGCAAAATATTGGTCCGTGATGGGGCTTCATGTGGTGTTGAGACTACCAGTCAGCTCCTCACTGGCCTGGATAAACTGAATTTCAAGGTCATAGTTTTGGTGAGGATTAACCTGGGCAAGCTGACATCACCATCCCTGCATTGTAGAAGCTTCTGATCTTATGAGTGAACGTCCTCTCCAGGGTATCTGGATTCTGGCCATAATGCTGGCCTCCTGCTCTCTCTCTTTGGAACCTCTTGGGCCCTGTCATCTCTGTCTGTCACCTCCTTCTGGTGATGAGGTGACACTGCTCCAGTCCAGCTCTGGGGGTTACAAGCAGGCAAATGCCTCTCCCTCTCCTCAGCCCAGTCCTGCCTCCTGCACAGCCTGGGCCAGGGTGAGGAGTGTCGGGCAGGACCAGTGCCCAGGGCTCCACCCCTCAGAGGCGCATCTCGCAGGTCTGCCCTGTGCCATGCTTGGTGTCGGGGCTGAAGGCCCCGGTGCTGAAGACCCTGCCGCTCCCTGCCTCTAGGAACTGGGCACCCAGTCAGGGAGCCCAGAGTCCTTGGCGATCCAGTCAGTGCATGAGCCCTGCTGGGGAGGCAGCCTACGGTGCTAACCTAAGCATCAGTGTTTTGCTGCTGGATCTAGGTTGTTCTGCCTTGGAATGCAGTGTGCTGCCGGGCTCTCCAACGTTGTGTGATTTGGGGATTGTCTGACTCAAAAGGAAAGGAGCCCAGCCCATGTGGCGAGGGGCCCCCTGCCCTTCCAGGGAGCCCCCTCCTGCGCCTCATGCCCTCCCAGCTGAGGGAGGCCTCGCCTCCTGCCCATCTCACCCCGCCTCCGAGTGGGTCTGTGAAGTGTCTCATCCAGGCTTTTATCTGGCATCCACAATTATAATGTCAAGATTGAATAATCTGCCTTTATCTCCCGGGTGACAGCCATGTAGAAACTTCAAAAGAAACAGTTTTGCTGGCATCTAATGGCTTTTGTTAATTACTATATCCCAAAGAAAATGAAATAAAAGAAGAAGAAAAATGATATTTCTCTGTGACAACTTTGTAAAAATATCAGTGATGAAGCGGCGCCAGTTTGAGGGCTTTAACTATTCATGCAGCTGAGACGGGGCCGGTACCCACCTGCTCAGTATCTGGAGTTGGAGAGTGTCTGAGGGTGTGCTTGTGAGTGTGTGCGTGCACACACACACACACGTCCCCCACTCATATCTGCTTAACGTAAACTCCTTGACACCCTATGGTCAGGAACATTTGCTTTCATAAGGCCCTCACACCACATTTTTCTCACATTCTTAGACATACGAGTTCCTTCATTGGATGGTTCCGAACCCTTCACATACCTTTGCGGGGTGCCAAGTCTGTGCTAGGGACACTGGCTTGCAAGAGGCTCCTTCTGGGCCAGCAGGGAAGACACCCAGGTATATAGTAACATGTCTTCTGTTTTTGCTGTGTTGTGCTGCAGTGAGGTATGTGATGTGAGTGACAGGATGGGGTGGGAGCAAGAACATAGGCTTTGGGACCAGACTCCCTGGGTTTGAATGCTGGCACTATCACATGGCAGCTGTGTAACCTTGGGAAAGTCGTCCAACCTCTCTGTGCTCCAATGTCTTTATCTGCAAAATAAGGATAATACTAGGACATCCAACGCGGAGGTAAATGAGTAACACAGGTCAAATGTTCCCCAGATGCTAGCTGTTAGAAGCAAGCAGAGCAGCTGACTCTGTCTGACATGTAGTGAGTGGACTGGCGCTTATGGAAAGGCTTCATGGTGGAAGTGGCATTTGAGTCAGGGGCCTTGGACGCTGGAAGAAAAGACAGAAACACCCTGGGCAGAGGAAAAGGTATGTGCAGAGGCTTAGAAGCACATTGTGGGACACACGTCCCCTGAACTGTGGGCATTTAGAGTGACATGTCAAGAGGCGATTAATACCTTACCAGAACCTACCTTGATGGTGACAGCTGTTGGGTTTCATTCTGGGGTAGGGTGAAGTTTCCCTCAGAAGCTGGGGCCCCTGCAGGTTTATTGTGATGAGTACGGCCATCAGGTGGAGGAAGGCCAGGCAGAAGCAGGTGGAGGCCCCGTGGGGAGAGGCAGACTAGAGATGGACGCAGAAGCCAGAGAGGAGCTGTGCAGGGGCCAAGGGGACTTGTGGGCCAGCACAGACACACAGATGGTTACACACATACACCTGCACTCACTGGCACACTTGCACATACTCCTCCCCTACAAGCACTGGCATATTCGCTCACATTTCAACAATTTCACACACACACACACACACACACACACACACACACACACACACACACGTGCGCATGTGCTTCCTGCTCCAAGTACTGGGGAATTGAACCCAGGGCCTCATGTATGTTAGGCAAGTGCTCTACCACTGAGTTGCACCCCTGACCCCTTTTTTATTTTTTATTTTGAGTCAGGGCCTTGCTAAGTTGCACAGACTGCCTCTGTCCTTGAACCTGTGATCCTCCTGCCTCAGCCTCCCAAATCACTGGGATTACAGGTGTGCACTATCTTGTCCGGCTGCTGATGGTTTGTTAAAACCCAATCTCATTTCTCCAAGGTGGCCCTTGACTCCTTTGTGAACGTGGAGAAGTGGCTCATGAAGGACACTTCCAGAATAAACCGTGGAGGATTCATGTTCCCTATGATACAGAGGGGTGCCTCAGAGGCAAAGGAGTGGGGGCTGATTCCAGCCCTGGCCTGCTCAGGTGCAGAGACCTGCCATCTGGTTCTGGCCTCAGTCTTTCCCCCTTGTAAAATGAGAGAGGTGAAGCTGCGCTCTAAGAGCCCACTCATGATTTGTTCTAGGATCTTCCTGGGGCAAACAGTCACTTCAGTGCACCAGAGAAGTGCTTCAGGGGCAGTGGACTGACTTCCAAGTGAAAAGAAGATTTTGGATAAAAATCAACTGAGTGCCAAGCGCAGAGCCAGGAGCTTGGGGTTTTAAGCTTGAGTGGCAAAGGCGGCCCTGCTTGCTTTCTCCCTAGCTGGCTTTCCTGTTAGCAGGGAAGAGCCGGGGGGAGGGACACGGTCCTGAGAGAGGCCTATGTCTGGGCACTGGGCCAGGAAGGAGTGGCATCCTGATTGGTAGGAGGGGGCTGTGTGCATAGACTAAGCCAGGCATTTGGGGGACAGGAGGGAGGACATCTCAGGCCCAGGGCACAGCTAGGCCTGGGAGAGGGCTCAGGATGTGCCTGGAGGAACAGGAGACCCCGAGGGGCAAGGCAAGGCAGGTGGGGACATTTGGCAGCCTTGGACTTGGTTTTCTTGGCTTTATGGGACATGAACACACAAGTGGCTCTGGCAGAGGCAGGGATGTAGAGGAAGGACTCGTGGGGGTGTCCTAGGGGAACTGGCGTGGGAGGCACAGTAAGCCTTCTGGACCAGCTGGTCCCAAGACTGGCCAGTCTAGGTGACCGGTCACCTCTGGGCTTCCGGTCACATCTTTTCAATCTCCTTTCTACCTGATGCTGGCTGGCTCATGAAGGAAAATGGACATGACTCCTCAGCTTGCCATGACTTGAATTGGTGACCAGGGTTTCCAGGGTAGGGGGATCTTAATGGGCCCCACGTGGGTCCACCTGGGTTTGAGGAGGCAGTGGGGCCCCCAGGTGGTAGTTGCATGGCCAGTCCATTCTCAGGAGTGTGGGTGCTTGGCAGGCAGGCTGGCCTCTCTCCTTGGCTCCAGCCTTGACTGCTTTTAGGTTTGTCAGTGGCAGCAGGAGAGGCGCACTGTGGCTTAGAAAGGCAGAGTTACAAGATGGGTGGGTGTCCTGCACCTGAGGGATTTCAAGAACAGAGTCCTCTCCCTTCCATCTGGTGTGGTTCCCCAAGGAGGTCAAGTGAGATTCCCCTCCTCTGAGGAGCAGCAAGGATGTTTCCTGGCCTGTATGGGTGGGTGTAGGCCCCAGAGGCAGGGAAACAAAGCTGGTGACCTTCCATAGCCTGGAAGTGGGACCTGGGATGGGAAGCTAACTTGTGCTAAGAGGCCGCACCCTTGGCAGGGCAGGCACACAGAAGCCTACCTTCTTCGTGTAGCTGTCTGCCCCAGGAGCCAGGTATGGGCCCCACCGAGGACATTTTGGAAGTGTGTGGCCTAGGACAAAGGGGGACAGCAGGACCAGGTGCCCACACAAAGGAAAAATGACTGGAATTCTGTTCCTTGCACACATTCCCAAGAGCAGGTGCCTCCAGCCATGCAGCCCACTGCTCCTAGAAGCCTCCCCTAGAAAACAGGAAAGCCTGGGGACTGCTCTGGTGGGGCCCCAAAGCCTACTCTGGACACCAGCTGAGCCTCCATGGCGCCCCCTGCAGGGCACAATCAGCACATTCACACAGGCTGATGCCATCTTGCCTCTGGTCCCTCCCTCCCCTAGACACCTCCTAGGAGCGCACAGAAAACTTCTTTCTCAGATGAAGCCAAGAAAGGGACACCAACTTGGCCAAGGGCCACCCACCAAGTAGAACTATATCAGGGTGGCTGCCTTTGGAAGTCTGAACAAAGACATCAGGCTTCAGGTTGTGGTGCACGGAGCTTTTAGACACGCACCAAGGGAGTGCTAGGCTGAGGAGGGGAGGGGTTGGGTCACAGCACCTCAGTGAGGGGCTCCCTGCTGCTCTGGCTGAACCCCTGGGCATCCCCAGTGGTGATGGCCCTCTCTCCAGGGTGCTGATCCCAGGGCTTCAGCACCTGCAAAGCCCTGTGTCTCCTTGGGGCTGCAGCTTTCATCTTCCTCTGCCCTTGGCTGAGCCTCTGCACCTCAGGGCCCCTATGCAAGGTGGTGGGGAGGGAGCTGGGCTGCTCATTCCCCCTCAATTAACCCTGCTGGGCTGAGGGGAGCCGTGGCCCTCATCCAATCTCAGCTGGGTCTGGCTGCTCCCTGGGCCGCCCCTCCCTCCTGCTAGCCATTAGTCTCCCTGCTGCAGGTAGAGTGACAGGCCAGCTCGGGCTCCTGAAAAGGCCTTTGTTTTATCGCCTTCGGTTCAGATGCTTCAGAGCACTAGCATGCCATATTTTAATCTCAGGTCTTTGCAAACAAAATCGTTAAAAGCAGATGGCTGTGAAGACTGCCATGAATATTAATAGATATTGAAAAAAAAGGCCCTTAATCTTTCCATAAATCTTCCTGAGAGGTGGGGGAAGACTCGCAGGAGCCGAGGACTGCAGGGTAGTCACAGGTATGGCCCTTCTGAGCCAGGCTACATCCCAATGGCAGAGTGGCAAGCTGGGCATGGAGACTGGCCTGGGAGCAGGAAGCCTGGGATTACCATCTTCTGCCCTTCCTTTCCTTCCTCTACAGAGCTGGGGTACAGACCAAGCTTCCCTTCAGAACCCCCTTGCTGCAGAGGCCAGCTGTGGATGGGCCCTGCTCCTCTGGTGCTCCATGTAACAATGCTGTCTGCTGCCACCCACCGTGTGCCAATTTCTATACATGCCAGTCTCCCATCGGCCTTTGGGGGTGCGGTTTATCAACCTCATTTTACAGATTAGGAAACAGGCTCAGAAAGAGCTGACTCAATATGATCATGTTCATAAGTGGAGCAGAGTGGATTTGAATCTAGATCTACTTGGCTCTGAATGTTTGTACGTTGAAAGTCTTCTGGGACCACCCTGCCCTTCTGGCCCCTGTGCCAAAGTATCACCTGTGTACATGCTTTTGAATCAGACATTTTGCCATTCCCAATTTGTTTGGATTATACATTTCCCTCTCTTCTTAGAATATAAACACCCCCGAGAGAGGAAACCTATTAAGTGGCTAAGAAACATTAAAAGCTGTTCAACTGCATCATCCAGGACCTGAGCTGAAGTCCTAGCCCAGCTGTTTCCTGGCTCTGTGACCTTGAGGCAGCATCTGGTACCATGGAGTCTGTTTCTTTTGGGAAAAAATGAAAATAATGAAATAACTCTGAGGTAGACAAGATGGGCAGAAATCTGAGGAGCTCAAAGATAGGAAAGCCCTTTGGAAGCTGCACCTACAGAGGGATATGTTTTCACTGCGGCCCAAATATCTAATCTACTCTGGACCCACTTGCATGGCGACAGAAGGGAATGAGTAACCAAGGGGAGCAGAGGTGAAGAGACCTTGGGCAGTGGGGACAGTCCTGCCTTGGCAGGGCAGCTGGTAGCTGGAAAGGATACAACTGCTTACAGGGCAGGTGGCTTGCTTTGCTCTGTGCTTCCAATGGCATTCAGTCTTTCTCTCTTCCTTTCCAGTCAGCCCTCCTTCCCTCCCTCCATCTTGCCCGGACAATAGTGAACATAAGCAGCGTGGTTCTTGCACTAAACAAATAACAAGCAAATACCTACATAAAACAGACTGGACAAGCTCGCCGTGGGAAACAGGACCTAGCAGAGGACTAATGGAGGAGACCCAATCTAAATAGGAGGAGGCCTGGTATCCTTGCAAGCCAGTTTCAAGAAAGCTTAACATGGCATGACACCCTTATGACAATGGTAACAAGTCCTTATGGGAAGCAAGTAAAGGGCAGGCTGTGGGATGAGCAGAGAAATCCAAAAGTGGAATCTTCTGCGCACCTCTTCCTCACTAGGTAGTGGTCTAGACCCTGTCCCTGGAAGGAACCATCCCTCCCCGACCCCTCCACTGTCCAAACCCCACCCTTGTCCTGGCCCAGCCTGACCTGATCCTGTTCACAGGCGCCTTCATATGCTGGCTGGGCCTCTGCTCCCAGGGCTGGGTTTAAGCAAATCCCAATGACTAGGAAGAGTGGTCGGTCAGTTGGTAGAGTGCCGCTCTGCAATCTCTGAGGTCCTGAGTTTGATTCCCAGCACCACAAAAATGGGAGAAGGACGTGGCAATCCACTCCCAAGGCAATCCTGACATAATCAGCCATTGAAAACCCTTTAAGGGTTGTTATGAGTCAGATCCGACTGGATGGCACCTAACAACAACAACAACAGGAAGAGTGGGGTGGGGGAGGCTAGGGAGAGGCTGATTTCCTGAAAATCTCTGGCTCCCAGTTTTCATGTACAAGGTTAGCAATGGAGAAGGTCAGGGACTGGTTCTGAGAGAAAACTCAGAAATATAAGAAATCCACCTTTCAAGGCCTGCTACACTGTTGCTCTTCCAAACCCAACAAATTCTTGGAGCCTGAGTACGAAGATGCAGAAGCTTGTCATGTTTCAACAAATATACTTTATTATACTGTATAATTTAAGGTATCATTTTACTCAGGTGACATTCAAACGTGTGAAAAACGGTTGCATATGCCACAGCTATTAATGAAATCATTACGTACAAATGGTTACGCTTTACCAAGTCATTCATTAAAAGTAAATTAATGAGGGGGACAGCATTAAAATAGTTTGCAATCATTACTAGGTCCAGCCTAACCCACTTTTATAAATATTCATCAACAAAAACGTGCCTCAAGAACTCACCCAGTAAATTAAATTCTCATCTTGAAGTATTTTGCTTCTATTAATGGCATCAACCATGGTACTTTCTTTGATTTGTTTTCCAGAACTTTGGGATATATTGTACAGAAATAATGACAAACTCTGAGTAATCGCTGATAATTAGGCCAAACCTATTATTCCCATGGTATTTACATTTTGATTACTGTTTTTCCCCCAAAGGCAACTTCTTCAATCTATTCTAATGCAAGACAAAATAGTGTCTCAGGTTTTCAGGGCTGGAAGGAAACTCAGAAATTCACCTGCCATTCAAATCTCCTGTGAACATCTCTGCCAGGTGGCCCTTTGGCCTCTGCTTAAAATACTTCCAAGGATGGGGAACTTGTTTCCACTCTCAACGACCCATTCCATTCTTAGACACCACGGAATGCCGTCTTTATCTCTGAACTGTACCACTTTCTAGCTTTCCTACTGTGTTCTGAGTCGAGTGCACTGGGGTGGAGATGGAAAGTGCCTTGTAAACATGGGAAAGTTGTCCTGTGGCTATTACTGTACTCTAGTATTCCCTAAAGCCTTCCGTCTTCAAGCTACACATTAACAGGGAATTTGAAACTCCCTCCAAGGACGTGAACTCTAATATCTCTGCTTTCTCTGTCCTGCAGAGAAGGCCTTACTATTAAGGCCCTGCATGATCTGACCTCTATCTACCTTTTCCGCTTTACTTTCCCACCATCCAGAATTACCCCTCTGCATTTTCATTCTGGTAATCCTGAACCATGTATGGTGTCCCTACATGGACTGTGCATTGACTCTGAGCCTTTACACAACTTTTTCCTTGGCCTGAGATGCTCTTTGCCTCTTTATCTGTCTGATGAACTTCGTATGCAGCCTGCTGAACCCTTGCTTGGGTGGTCATCTCTGAGAAGTCATCTTTGATAAATTCCCAACTTCTATCCTAGAAAAAATTGATATCTTGTTTCTATACTACTTTAGCTCCTTGTAAGTACTTAGTACTTTCCAAGGGAGTGTATGTGAGGGGCAATATGAATTCATGAACCTTTCTGGAAGTTTATGAGGAGTCTCCAGTTAGACTTTTTGGCTTAAAATGACACAGATTTATTATCTTACAAAGCTGTAGATTGGAAGTCCTTTCTTTGGCTCATGGCCTCTTCCTGTTTCATCAAAGCCAATAACATTAAGCTGATTCTTCTCAGATTAGGCTTCCGATGTCCCATCTCCAGACTCTAGAAGGGCAGATTTTCAGCCACAGAACAACATCAGGTAAAGACAAATGATCATCCACAATTGACACCTTCTGCTCCATCACCAGCCTTCATTGCTCAGAGCACGCTATGAAATTACACTGTTTTTGTAAAAAGCATTCATTTGTGAAACATAAACCTTTAAAACCATCCACAAGGTTGATTTGACATCACACACACACACACACACACACACACACACAGATTGTAATGAGGAATTGTCTCACATGATCACTCACATATTTTAAAGCCTTTTAAAAGAGAACCAAAGCACGGTGGTGGGGGGAGGCCTCTCTTGATTGCAGAGAAGTCCTGCTAGCACACACACCATACAGAGTGGATTTGCTTGCTCACATGTCTGCCCTACCTTATTCTAGTTGATGAGTTTCACCAGTAAGTGAAGAGCACAGATTATGAAATGAGATCGCTGGGGTTCAAGTTTAGCTGGGTGCCTGAGTGACTCTGGGCCAGTTTATTACCCCTGCTGTGTCTTGCCTTCCCCATCTGTAAACTGGGGCCTAACCTAGCACCCACATCATGGGAGGTTGTGAGTGGCAATGATGCTGCACGTATTAAGTGCCCACGTGAGGCTGTGTTAGAGAAGTTTTCCCTGTCACAAGTAGAGGCAGGAGCTTGCCTATCTTTGGCCTTAGCAGAGACCCAGGCCCAGAGCGTGCAGTCTGCAACCATCTGCTGTGGTTCTGCCTACAGTGAGCCTGTGGCAGCCAGTAGGTGCTGGGGTCAGGGCTGCCCCTTTTCTCTGCCTGCCCCCAATGGCTGGAGCTCAGCCCCAAAGCTGGCAGTACCCACTTGGTGCCGCCTGCTCCTGTCCACTCTGCTGAGCCTGAGATCAGGGAGGCCCAGCCCCCTCCCCTTCTGCTCTGTCACATTTGCCTTACAGGGAACAGACAGCTGCCCTGTTGTGCCATTTCCTGGCTTTTCCACAACTCTGCTGCGCAGAAGCTGCTGAGGGGGAGGGAAGAGTAGGGAGCTGTGTGTTTGGGGCAATACTGCACCGGCAAAGACAGCACCCTGCAGGATAAACTCAGCTCCAGTGGCAGGCTGTGGGTTAATGCTCGTATGAATGTGCAGCCAGTATAAAAATGAACCTTAGCTGGTCTGGGACTCAGTTTGCTCACCTATAAATGTGGCAGTGCGACTAGGTGATCCTGACAGCTTGGTCAGACTCAAAATGAGTTTCAACTACGAGAAACCCACTGTTGCCCTAGACCTGGAGTGAGCAGGGCAGGGGCTGTGTGATTATTCCCAGTCATCTCTCCCATGCCTGGCATGGAAAGGGAATGCAATGAACAGGTAAAAGAATGAGCTCTAACATTTCTATTTGTATTAATAACTTTGATTTATTGAGTGCTTGCTATGGGCCATGCATTTGTCTGAGCATACGGGTTATTGTATCTAAACCTGACAATGACTGTAGGGGTGGGGACTCTTATGACTCATTTTACAGCCAGAAAATTGAGACCCCTGGAGCAGAATTGTTTCCCTGAGATTACAACTGGAAAGTGATGCAGCTTGTATTTGTACTCAGGTTGCCTGAACCTAGATTTGGAGACAGTTCTATTTTTTGTAAGACACACTTTTAAAAAATTGACATGAAGCTTTTTATACCTCTTTTAGGTTGAGTCTTGAGGTTTAGCTCAGTTAGTGGGGAGCTGCTCTGTGCTTTCTGAGGCCCTGGGTTTGATCCGCAAGCACCACAAAAAGAGAAGAATGTGGCAGCCCATTCCTGAAGCAATCCCCCAAACAAGCAGCCATTGAGAACCTTATGAATAGCAGAGAAGTACTGACATAGTGCTAGGCATGGCACTGTGTCAGGGAGTGTTTTGTCCTGTTGCACCTAGGGTCGCTATGAGTTGGACCCGATTCCGTAGCACCTAACAACAACAAAATGCTTGAGACCAGAAGTCTTTCAGATTTTTTCAGACTTTGGAATATTTTCATGCATATAATGAGATATGTTGGGGATGAGACTCAAATGTAAATACAAAACTCATCTGTGTTGTATCTACACGCTTCATACACATAGTAGGAAGGTAACTTTACAATCTTTGTGGTGTGCCTGTGTTCTCATTGTGATCTGCCACAGGAGCTCAGGAGTAGACTTTTCCACTTGTAGACTTACATGGTGCTCAAAACATTTTAGATTTTGGAGCATCTTGGATTTCGGATTTCAGATCTTTAGATGAGCGATGCTCAATCTACTTTATTTTTGTTTCTCAAAACTGTCAAGTCGAAGCTGCCACCATCTCTGGCCGTGCTATTGGACCCTTCTCTTTGGTCTCCTTGCCTCTATTTCTACCCTTCCAAATGACTCCCCATGCAGCATCCAAGGTGACATTTTCAAATGCAGGTCTCTTTAGATTGTCCTGGAAAAGAGAGGTAGGGCTTTCCTTTGTTCCTGAGGTAAAAACATGACTCTTGAATGAAGTCCTCAAGGCCCTTGAAAAACACACCATCTCTTAACCCACTACAGTGACTCATTAGGGGCTGGAAAATCAGTGTTGTGCCTTGTGACCTGCATTTTCTTAAGTCAAAGAAATGTAGCAGAAATAGGATAGAAACACTCAGAGCTGGTCACTTTTAAAGTCAAAAGAGTAACTTTGTTTTATCAATCTTATAAAATGGCTACATGTAGGTGATTATGCCGGTGTGCCTATGTGTGTTGTTCATGCTCTGGGTGAGCATGTATTCCTTACTGTGGGGCATCATCAAAACACAGGAGGCCAGTGGGCTAGGAATTCCTGGTCTGGACTCATCTTGTCCACACCGCTGGCTTTCAGCCTCTGTCCAGGGTGTCCTGCAGCCTGCACTCAGAGACAGCAGGCTTCTTTTCCTGGAATGCCCTTTCACCTCATCCTTCCCATCTGAAGTCAAGCACCATCTCTTCCCACTCCTTCCCATGCCACTCCACCCACAGCTGCTCGAATCTCCTCTGCTGCATTTCGACATTTGTTCTTGTATTTATTAGACACATGTCAGCCTCCTCGACTAGTCTCTGTGCCCCACAGGGGTGTCACCCTGAGAAGGACACCTACCTAGAGTGCCCCACTGGGGCTGGATGAGTTTCTTTCTCCTTATTATCTCTCCCTATGCTGGGATTTAGCTCAGTTGGTAGAGTGCCACTCTGCAGTCTCTGAGGTCCCAGGTTCAATTCCCAGCACCACAAAAATGGGAGAAGGACGTGGCAATCCACTCCCAAGGCAATCCCAAAATAATCAGTCATTGAAAACCCTGTGAGTCGCTATGAGTCGGACATGACTCGATGGCACCTAACAATGACAGCAACAACATGCCTTCCTAGCTCCACCCCTGGAATACAGCAAACATTCAACTAGCACCTGTAGACTGTGAAGCCTGGAGTGTGAGGGATCACAGTGATCTTCCCAGATGAGAAAACTGAGGCTCAGATGGCCTGAGGCCCCAGCCAGGTGACTCACTGCAAGCCTGTCCCAGGATTGCCACCTGGTCTGGTTCGGTGGGAGGGCTTTGTGCTCCCCATGATCCCTCCTCAACCTCAGGTCCAAAGCTCCCTCCCACTAGGCTTCTTGGCTACACCCTCCTGGGGACTCTTGGTCTCTTAGTGTCTCTTCTCCCCATCCAGCTGGCTGAGCACGGTGCAGGGTGGCTGGGGGAGGCACAACTCAGACAGTGACAGCGACAATATTAGGAGTGAAAAAGATCAATTAGGCCCATCGAGCTGATTTGTGAAGCTGATTAAATTAGGAGCCTCCCTGGGGGCAGATTCTCTCTCAGGTTGACAGGCCAGCTGCTGGCTGCTGTGCTGTGTGGTACTCGTCAGCCCCCATAGAGCAGTGGGGACACTTTACTGTGCTCTGTGCATGGAGAGGGGGATGAGAGGGAGTGACATTTAGAAAGCACAGGCAGAGCAGGCTCGGTACCTGGTGTCACCCCTACACTTCTCATGGAATCCCCTAAGAGGGACCAAGGGTTCTGGGAGTGTGTGTGTGTGTGTGTGTGTGTGTGTGTGTGTGTGTGTGTGTGTGTGTGTGTGTGTGTCCTGGTTTAGAATGAGGCTTTGGGCCTCAGAGAGGTCAGGTAGCCTATGCAGGGTCACCTGGGAGGTAGTTGCAGGTGGGTGGTAGAGCAGGAATGGGAACCCAGGACCTTCTGCCCCGCTGCTCCCTGCCCTCTCCTTGGTCTGTCCTCACTTCTGGCTTCAGCATCGTGGTTGGTCTGTTTCTCCATTTTCTCAGGCTCAAGGCTCCTGTTCACCCTCCCCTTCCCTCCCTTGACTAGATATAATCAGATTCTCTCTCTAGTAACCTGACCCCTCTCCCTGGCCTCAGGACTCCCTTTCAGGGACTGTCCCCAGGGCAGCTCTGACCAGAATATACTTGTTTTCAGACTGATACCCACCCCCCTTGTGGGGGTTGGGGCATGAGATTTAGACAAAGCTCTTGTGTGTGTAGAGATAATGGATGGGGGAGGTTATAGAAATGAGGTCAACTTTTCCAGAGCAAGGGGTAGCATAGGGAGCGCCTTGAATGCCAGGCTGCAGAATTTGATCATAGTCAAACCCCACCTCTAGTGACCATGGAGGATGGGAAACTCCCAAAGGCCAGGTAGCCATAGGTGCTGTTTTTCTGAATGGAAATGGGGCTGGGCAGGTGGCAACCCTTGGAGCCACAGATGTTCAGCAAGAAGAACTGATGTATGAGTTGGGGAGGCCTTCCTGGCAGAAGTGGCCTCATGACTGGGCAAGGAAGACAGAGAGACCAGGAGGGGAAGAGCCGAGGGTCCTTTAGCACTTGGCCAGAGATGGGGCTTTCGGGAGAGCCTTCCACCCTTTCACAGAGGCTGGGTTCTTATACTCAGCTCATCCTCCTTAGTGCAAGCCTGTACCAAATCTACAATTAAAGACATACATACAAGCCAAAACAGGCTCGGCTGGAGTCGGGTGGCCGGAAGTGGTAGAAGCAAGATTCACACCCAAGTCTGTGGGGAATTCAGAGCCTAGGATCTTTCCTGGGATGATTGCCCAGACCTCAAGAGTTCTGGGGCAGATCCAAGGAGACCCACAGGCCTTAAGAAGCAGGATGAGGTGGTGGGTAAAAGCGCATGTTGGAAAGTCAGATGGAGTTCCTGCTCCTGGCTCTGTGATTTGTTTGCTTTTGGCTTTAGCCAAATTAGTTTGCCTCTTTCTGGCTTTCTTCCTTGAAAAAATAGAGACAATAGAAACACCTGCCTCTTGGGGCTGTTGTAAGGATTAAGTAAATGTACACATACAAATAATGTTAACAATAGTTCCTCCTGTTGGATAAGTGTCAGCCATTGTTGCTTGGAATGGAGCCCTGATGTAGAGGGTCATGAACCCGGATGTAGGGGGATCGTGAACCTGGATGTAGGAGATCAGGAATCTGGATGTAGGAGGTTTGGACAGGCCAAGGAAAGCTACAGCAAGGCTGGGAGCTATAAGTGAGTGCCTTTGGCTACCCCTGCCATGTTGGTTGAGTCTGCCACACCCTCCCAAGTATGGCTACAAAAGGGGCCTCAACAGGGGGTCAGTTATTGTCTGGCTCTGCAGGTTGGAAACATCTCAGAGGGTAGCTGCAAATTGGCTCTATGGCTCTAGACATCAGAGCTAGTGTTCTACCCTGTGCCTAGATTCTTGAATTTTGTTGCAGGGTCTCCACGTTGCTTGAAAATGGTGTAATTTCTTCCAAGCAGACACTATTCTCATGGCAGAGACATTTTTTCCGTAATCTTATTTGCAACTGCTAATGAGAAGCAGGGCTGTTCTTGGTTTGTAAACCCTGTCTTCATTTTTAATTTCTTTCCAGAGGCTGAGGCTAAGGCTTCTGCTGTCTCTGTGAAATATTAGCAATTATGTCTCAATTATTCCTCATTGGAAAGCAACTTTTGGAGATGGGGTCCTGGAAGCTAGAAAAAACCCTGAGCATGAGGGTTTGATCTGGTGTGAACCTTGCTGAGAGACAGGCGTTCATGTCCTCCCTGCTCTGGAGTGGAGGGTTATGTTGGGTGGTAAATGACTCCATCCTTTCCTTACTTGGCTTCCCGCCCAGCTTGGCTTCCTAATGCAGGGGTTGTTAAAGGTGTGGGATGTCCCAGAAAAGCATGGAGGAGAAAAGAGGAGAAGATCCTTCATTGTAGTTTCAGGAAATGACAACTCTGGCTCTGTACTGTGGGTCACATGCCTTATAGTCATTCCTGGTTCACTTTCCACCCCACAAATCCAACCCATGAATGAAACCTTTGGGCTCTGCCTTCAGAATCCATCCAGAATTAGACTACTCTCTCTCCCCACTGCACCCCTCCTAGTCTAAGCCAACATCATCAACCACATGGATTATTCCAGTAACAGCCTAATAGGTCTCACTGCTTCCACCTTCCACAGTCCATGAAGAAGCCAGGAGGATTGTTTTAGAATTCCATCTTAATGTAATTATTTGTCCCTTTTACTATGCAGTCTTCCCTCCTTATTTGTGGGTTGTGCACCCAAAGATTCAACCAATTATGGATTAAAAATATTTGGAAAAAACAGTGTCTGAAAACTGAACTGATGTAGCTTTTCCTCCTTGTTATTATTCCCTAAACAATACAGTATAACAACTATTTATATAGCATTTATATTATATTAAGTATTATAAGTAATCTAGTTGTTTTGTTAGGTGCTGTTGAGTCATATTCAACTCATAGCAGTGATCCTTATAGGGTTTTCAATGGCTGATTGTTTTCGGAATTGGTTGGGAGTGGATTGCCACATCCTTCTCCCATTTTTGCCGTGCTGGGAATTGAACTTGGGACCCCAGAGACTGCAGAGAGGCGCTCTACCAACTGAGCTAAATCCCAGCCCAAGTAATCTAGAGATGATTAAAGATATACGGGAAGATGTGTGTAGGTTATATGCAAATATTGTATCATTTTACAGAAGAGACTTAAGCTTCTGCAGATTTTTGTATCCACAGGGATACTAGAACCAATCCCCAGTGGATACCAGGGAACAACTCGTACTTTGCATTTTTTTAAAGTGTTTTCTTTTGTTTGAGATGTTACCATAAACATCTTTAACTTTTCTTAGTCAACTTAAGGTTAAATATATTAAATTTTAAAATATAAAATATAAACTCTTGGATGCATTTGCTACCCAACAATCCTGGGCTGTACTTTTTGTGTGCTATCTACATACATCAGAAACCCTACAAGATCCTGTTATTTTTGTTTTAAACAGTTATATGCATATTAAGGAAATTAAGAGTGGAAATAATCCTATAACCCTATCCATTTACCCAGGTATTTACCATTTCTGTCACTCTCTATTCTTTTCTACAGATCCAAATGCCTTTTTGCCATCATTGCTCTTCAGTTTAGAGAAATTACTTCTGTATTACTTATAGTTCAGGCCTTCTGGAGACAAAGTCTCCACATTTTCTTCTAAGTAAAAATACCTTTATTTTGCCTGCAGTATTAAAGGATATTTTCACTTGATTTAGAATTCTGGGTTGAGTTCTCCTCCCTTCTTCAGCTCCTTAAGTGATGTTACTTGGTTTCTTCTGCCTTCCATGGTTTCTAACAAGGAGCATGAGGTTATCTGAATCTTTGTTACTCTATGCAATGTGTCTTTCCTTACCTTCAGCCTGCTTCAGTTTTTATCTTTATTTTTGACTTTTAGCAGTTTGAGTAAGTTTGTCTTTCACCAAATTTGGAAAGTTGGCATTTGGTGTTTGTGGCTTTTTTTTTTTTTTTTTTTTTTTTTTTTTTTTTTTTTTTTTTTTTTTTTTTTTTTTTTTTTGATGGGGCCACTATTTCTTACTCCTCTCCCCTTTTATTTCCTGTCCATTTCCTCTCCTTTCCTTCTGGAATTCCAGTTGTGCATATGTTAGAACTTTGGTAGTATTCCACAGACCCCTGGAATTCTGTTCAGTTTTTTGACCTTCTTCTTTTCTCTGTTTCCCTTTATTCCCTGTTCTTTCCTTTAGATTAATAGCTTCTGTTCACTGATTTAAGCTTTTAGACTTTTATCTGTCATCTTCATTCTGTTTTAAGCCCAGAAGTGATGGTTTAAAAGATTCCAGATATTTTATTTTTAGTAATAGGAGGTCCACTTAGTTTTTTTTTTTTTTTAATATTTTCTATTTATCTTTAACAAGTTCCTAACTCTTCACTCATTGAGATTGCATTTTCTATTACATTCTTCAGCAAAGACATAACTGCTTTATAGTACTTGTTTGATAATTCCAACTTCTAGGTCACCTCAGGGTTAGACTCTATTGATTGTCTATTTCCTTGAAGATGGGTCATATTTTTCTGGTTCCTTATATGTTGATTTTGGATTATATCTTGAAAAAAATACATATTTATAGATTCTTGAGTTTGTTATATTCTTCCAAAGAAGGTTGGTGTCTTTGTTTTAGCAGGCAATTTACTTGGTTTTACTTGTTATTGGCAACATCTCAAATCATAGTTCAATTCTTCTAGCCTCAGCTATCACGGAGCTCAGGAGCTATCCAGTGAGTTGGTCAGAATTACTAACAAAATGTGGGCCTTTTCTGTCACCTTTTTTTTATTCCCAGGATATCCCCCTCACTTTCCTGTAGATCTGGTTGGCCTAGATTTTGTCCTGTGGTGCTTCCAGCCATAAAGACAGAGTATTCTATTAGGCCTTGGAGCTGCCCTGTACCATGCCACAATTGCATCTTGCCCTCTGGAGAAAAGTCATAGAAATGGGGCACTTACCACATGCTGTCTCTTCTTCCAAGTTTTAACTCCTTCCGAAGTCTGTTTTTGACCACCTTTCAGAGCCTTGCTGGAGTTGTTTTCTGTATTATCCTAGAATGTATAGGTATTGTCTGAGGGAAGGTAAGACCTCACTTTACCGTACTGGAAGAGGACTGCTCAGAATATTCTTTTTTCAAACTTTTCAGACTATGTCACTCTTCTTCTCAACTCATTCTGCTCCCAATGGCTCAAAAGCCACAATCCTTACAATGGCTTACAAGGCTTTGAGTGATCTAGCTTCACACTGTTTGTGGCCTTGTGGCCTTTCACATTGTTTTTGTTCATTCCAGCCACTCTGGTGGGCTCTGTTGTTTCTCAAGCATACCTTCCTGGTATTCATTCTTACAAGAGGGTCCCAGGTCCTGCAGAGCCTTTAACCATTCTCTCTTACCCTTGACACAGCCCTGCTGGTCTGTGGTCAGCTTTGGGTCATAGCATGTTCTTTTCCACTGTAGGGCTGGTTCGCCTGCCTACAGTACCCTCCCTCCACTTTTCTTCTGTACAATTTTTATTAATCCTTACCTTGCACAAAAATTCTCCTCAAGGACCCTCTTCTCTGGCCACTCTTCCGCTCCAGCCAGGGGAGGTGACTTGTACTCTCAGGGCACTTCAGACGTCTTCATCGCCTACCACACACTAGTAACATGTGCTCATTTATCGGCAATGTTTGCTTTGCTTGCTAACCTTAAGTGCTGTGAGGGCAGATATTCTGCCCAGGTACTGAGCACATAGCAGAAACTCAATACACATCTGACAAATGACTGTTAGGGTCAACATAGGGTTGTAGACAGGTAAGGTAGGAACTTTTAAGGAGTTCCTCTTGTACACATCCTCACAACAACCTCTTAGCAGGTAGTACATGTCAAAGTGACTTTTGATAAATGGAGGCTCTAAGAGGTACAATGACTTGCCTAAGGTGTTTCAACTGGGGATTGTATCTTGGAACCTCATAGTGGTAACTCAGACCAGATAGAGACTTTATACTGTTCCCAGCTTGAGCCATCTTGTCAGTTGTCCTCTTTCCTGCATTTGCTGGCTGTAGGAGGGCTAGGCAGAGTGTTTTCTCTCTTTTTTTGGTATTTCTTTAGGGTTTAAAACTGGGCTGTTTTTGGTGAGCTGGAGTGAAATGGATCACGTGAATAGCATCTTTATGTGTGGTTTAGTCTATTTTTTGTTGCTATAATTGAACACTACAGGCTAGGTAATTTATAAAGAATAAAGGTTTTTTTAGCTCATGGTCCTAGGGGCTAGGAAGTCTAAGAGCTTGGTGCTGGCATTTGCTCAGCATCTAGTGAGCAGTATCTTGCTGCATTGTAACATGGTGGAGGCCTTACATGGAGAGGCAGAGCCAGCACACCAGCTCAGGTCTCTCTTCCTCTTCTCATAAAGCTACTGATGCCAACATGGGGGCTCCACCCTCATGATCTCATCTAGTCCTAATCACCTCCCAAAGGCCACACCTCCAAATGCCACAGACATTTGACTTTGGGGGCTGAGTTTCCAACATGTGCACTTTTGGGGGACACATTTAAGCCACAGCAATATCGCAATGATGTGAGGCACTGAGTCCACTGGGCCCCAAGTTGAGAGACTAGGGCTCCTCTCCCTTTGCCATGACTTCTTATTTATCACCAATGAGCCCCTCCCAATGAGCTGAGCTGTGAGGGTCCTCAGGACATATCCAGGGCAGCATCCATCCTGGCTGTTGAGGACAGTGATGAGAACTCTCCATACTCGGCCCCTGCACATTCTCCAGCTTTGGGTGGAATATCTGCCTCCCAGAAGCAGTCACGATGTATGGACATGTCATGACTAATTGCCATTTAAAATACCTGTGTTGCTTCCAATGGTAGATGGTTGCTTTACTGAATGGGTAGCTCTGGTTGTGATAGAATCCTCTATAGGCACCAAAAACAATCATGTAGGAGACAAGGAGAGCAAAGATGTTCAACCTGTGTTATGCAAAAAGATGAAAAATTGTCAAAATACAGCACATATTCCCATTTTGTTGAAAAATAGAGAGCTACATAAATAATGTATAATGGACATAGGACAAAGCCTGGGAAACTTGCACAAAATGATAACCCTGTTTTCATCAATGATGGGATACAGGGCAATCTAAAAAGTCCTATTCTCTGTATTACATTATACAATATGAACTAGTTTTGGAATAAAAATTTTAAATTTTAAAGGGAAAATAAACACCTACCAAAAACACACAAAATCAAGGAGAAGAGATGCCAAGTCTCCTGGGATTCTGGGGTACCCACTGTCTCTGGGGTACAGAGGTCCTCTCCTGAGAGGTCTCTGGCTATGGAGGTAGAAGGGCCCTGGCAGGTCACCAACCTTGGAATAGGGGCAGAGGCTAATCTGAGAAGGAACAAACCAAGCACCTTCTCTGTAGGTTCCTGAACCTGGAGGCCTTCTGGGGGAGCTGCAGCCAGTGGGCCCGGCTACTGCCTCTCTGGAGCATCTGCTGTGCATTTCAGCATCCCTTCTCTCCTTTTCTTTTGATTTGTCCTGCCCTTGCCTATTCCAGATCATTCCAGTTCAGAAAGTTCCCAAGCATGCTCATGATGGGCAGGGACTGGGAACTTGTCCTTCATAGCCATTTCTCATTTCCAAAGAAAGAAGCCTGCTCTGTGCCTTCCCACTCTGGGGAGTGAAGTCTTGGCGGGCAGGAGGAAGCATCACATGGCCTTGGGAGATGTGACTGCAGTCTTGCTGTGTCAGGACCCTCCTGGCAGAAGGGCAGTCATGGCCACCACCCAGCCCAACCCTTATTCGGCAGATGAGCTAAAGCTCAGAGAGGGCAAGAACTGGTCTGGAGTCACAGCAAGTCAGGGCTGGGAACCCAGGGCTCTGACCCAACAACCTAGTTTTTCAACATTTAACTTGAATCATCAATCTTGAGTTTAGTCTCTTAGATGAAAGAGGTCCTTTGCCTCATTTCAGAGCCCACATTCAAGTTCCAGGAATAATTCTAAAATTTAGGGCACTGTGATATTTCACAGACCTCATCAGATAAGGAACAGATTTTAAAATTAAAACTTAAGTTAAAAGTTTGTGCTGGGCACCATGGCACATGCTTGTAAGCCCAACTACTTGGGAGGCTGAGGCAGGAGGATCACAAGTTCAAGGCCAGCCTGAGCAACTTAGCAAGACTCTGTCTCCAAAAAAAGGAGGAGGGCTGGGGATGTAGCTCAGTGGTAGAGCATTTGCCTAGCTTGTGCGAGGCCCTGCGTTCAATCCTTAGTACTGCAAAACCCTTTTTTTTTTTGTTATATACAAATAAAAATTTTACTCTACACATATACAAAGGGTGCCAAAAAATGTGGACACATCTTGGGACAGAAATGTTCTATTTGCTGTTTTAAGAATGTGTTGTACACTTGTTCTATTAACTCCCATCTCACATACACATTGTTTGGTAGATTTCTATGGCGCACTTGTAAATGTTCCAGCACTACAGTAGAAGGAAGCAGGACTTGCTCCTGGGCAAGGCCTCCCACATCTTCCCTTGTGCACTTCACACACAGTACCGCACATCTCAGACTTATCACAAATGTGGGCAATTGTTACGCACATTAAAGATTCTGCTGCATACTCACACCTCCATAGTCATTGTACTTCCACAACACTCTTGAATTTTAAATACCACTTCAAAATAGTTTGGTGCTCCTCAAACAAAAACCAAGCTTCCACCATTTTCTTTGACTGTGCTGCCTGTTGCATGGTGGCACTAGGATTCATCTGACGAACGCCATCTTTTGAGTGAACATCATACTACACATGGCTACCATAATTCATCTGCAAAAAGTAATACATAGATGACATCAAAGTGTATACATTTTGGCACCCTTTTTATATACATACACATATTCATTTATTTATTTGTCAAGGCCAATGCTCTAATCCTATATGAGAGGTACGCTACAGACCTTTGAAGAGGCCATGTTTCAGAATGCTTGGAGTAACAGGGCTCACTTTACCAGTTCACATGTCTAGGTCAGAGCAGAGAAGGTCATCTAGCTTTATGGTTGTTACAGGAAAAGGAAAACTTAGACTTGAAACTTCCTAGACCTAAGACGAATTTTGGTGCAAGGTTCTAAGGCTAGTGTCTCTATGTGGTGGAACTGGAGTGACTTGTTCTCTTCTTGTGGCTTACCTACATGTAATGAAGAAGAAAGGAAAAGAACCCCTACTTTCCTGTTTGGATGCTTCAGTCTCACAGTTCACCTAGTCTAATCCCAACTAGTACAGAAGTAGGGGCCCCTTCTCTGTCCCTGTCACTAAGGTTTCCTGTTTTCAAGGGGAAAAATGGCTCAAAAGTGACCCATTCTTTGCACTCCCACTGCTTCCCAAACCAAGGATGCCAGCTGGTCTGGAGAAAGAAGGAAGTCGTGCTGGCCCTTCTTCCAGGCAGCCTTTCCTGATTGCACTGTCGTTGTCTCTCACCTGCCCTGGGATATGGAACTGAAAGTCTGGTACCTCTTCTCAAGTCTGCTTTCTTATAATGGAGGCCTCACCATGAAAGCCACAATGACACCATCTCCTTTGTCTGGCTTGTCACATATTGGATATGACATTCAGTACCTTCCTAGGTAATGCCAATAAGTCACACTGAGCATGCCAGGACAAGGTTGGTACAAAATTGGCTTTAAATGGGGAAACAGAAGCTCAGAAAAGTTTATTTTGCTGGAGGTTGCACAGCTAGGGCAAGGACAGAATCAGGATTCTACACCAATCTCTGTCATTTAGATGACTTCCTTATCTTCTGGCTATATCTCCAGAGTTCATGCTCAGCCTCTTCTTGCTGGAGGTCCCTTGTGTGTGCACGTGTGCACGCATATGCACCTCCACAAACATGAATGTCCACAGTAGGTGAGTCAGTAAGGGGAGAAGTTAGCGGTACTGGTGTGCCAGGCACTGTGCTAGAAACTCATGTTCTTCCAGCAAACCTGCAAGATAGATTCTAATGATGATCCTATTTACCCTGAGGCTTGTCCAAGGCCAAGCTACCCAGGGATGAACCAGGAGTGCAACCTGGCTGGGTCTGTCCTTGTCTCTGACCCCAGGATGCCTCCATGCCAACTTGATTCCCTTGCTCCTGACATTCCATAAGTCTGGGACAGGTGGAGCACTTGAAGGCTAACTGGGGCCGAGCCCTGCTGCCTGCTTTTGTACAGCCTCTGAGCTAAGGAAGATTCTTACATTTTGGAAGGGTTATAAAAACAAAAAAAAAAAATAAAAGATTCTGTGATGGAGACACAGTTGGCTGGCAGAACCTAACATATTTATTCTCCAGCTCTTCACAGAGAAAGTCCATGACTGCTAGGCTCCAATTCGAGTTCCAGGAGGGGGGGAGTCTTTGGTGGCATCCTCATCTTTAATTGGTGGGTCCAAAGTTAGCTGCGCAGTGGCTGCAGGCTGAAACCAGGAGCTGGGACAGGGCTAGGCATTTAAAGAACGACCCGCAAAAGATCTGCCACTTAGGCCGCTGCTACAAAGGAGGTAGACTCACCTTCTCATTGAGGTGGTTTTTTTCTTTTTTTTGCGTGGAGTGGGGGATCTGTGCCCAGGGGTGAGTGCAGTGATTCCTTGTTTGGATTTCCCTGGTAGGAGGCTTTTTTTCTCTGGATGGGGTAAAGTGCACTTATGTGTGGGTGACAGTGAACTTTGACATCTGAGTCCCACACAAATCAGAAGGTACCAAAGCCACTCCAGGCACCTAGGTGAGTGCCAGGTATCCTGTACAGAGGAAGAAAGCCCAGTCCCTGCTGACCACACACAGCCCAGTTTGAATGAGGAACGGTAGCCCCAAGAGAGGCAGTCAAGTTGGGGGACCGGGTTGTGAGCATGGCGGAGGCACATGGAGGCAGGCAGGAAATGCAGGTGACGCCTGCGACGGATGCTGCGAAATGAGGCGTTAAGCAGATACCGGAGAGGCGCCGCGGTGCAGGTGGTGCTGGTGAGGCCTGGGAGAGGGAAGGGCCCTGCAAAGAGCCCAGCGCCGGCAGCCTGCAGCCCGGCGTGTGGGGGCGGCGAGGGGCAGAGCGTGTGGGAGCCGGGCAGTAGGGGTCAGCAGCGGCGCGGCTCTGGGGTCGGCCAGGCCCGCCCCTCGGCCCGTGCAGCCATTGTCTGAGCCGGGCGCCGCCTTGGCAGCAGAAGGTGACATCTGGTAAGGGTGACTAATGGCCGCGGCTGCGCGCCGCGCTCCTCCCTCCCGCAGCGCCCGGGGTGCAGCTGCCGCGCCGCCAGCCCTCCCGCTCGCCTCTCCTCCCCTTCCTCCTGCTTGGCGGGCAGGATCCGGGCGCGCGGGAAGATGGGCCGGAGGCCATGGTGGTGGTGGTCGCTGGGCGCAAGGCGGCGAGGATCAACGTGCTGCTTTCCTCCGCTGTAACCACGCCCTGCACCGCCATGCCCATTAGCGCGCATGCGCATCCTCCTGCGTGCTTCCCCACCACGCAGCCACGCTCCGGGGCGGGAGAACACAGATACTAGTCGCCGGCGTCTCTGGAAACAGCCTTGCCCTCTGGCCTGCCTCCTCGGTGGGTGCGAGCAAGGCCTGCACTGGAGTTGACGTGCACATGCGTTAACACGCAGGTGTACGAGCTCAGGTCACATGTGTTATCACACATAATACACCTGTGCTCCTTCCTGCCTGTGCGCAGATGCACATGCACACGGGAGGAGCGTGCGCGCCCACAGACTTACCTACAACATATGCATGTGTTCACAAAGACACACACATCACTGTGGACTCCTATAAAAATGCACTGCTTACATGATCAAAATAGGAGCTCCTGTGGACTTGTCTGTGCACACTCACAGGCTCAGCTGGTGCAGACATTATTCTTGCCAAAGTCCAAGGGAGGTGACAAACGACCTAATTCAGATCCTATAACAATCTAGGGTAGATTAGCCTCTCCTCATGTTTACACTACTGATAAATCAGTTGCATTTAAGAAACTACTTTTTTTTTTCCTTAGTATTTGGGTGTTGAATCCAGGGCCTCTGGCATGCTAGGCAAGTGCTCCACCACGGAACTATACCCCCAGCCTTTTTATATTTTTCATTTTGAAACAGAATCTTGCTAAACTGTGCAGGCTGAAAAAAGCTTTAAAAAACCCAGAGATTTCACATAAAGATCTGGCCTTTGGGTTTCTGTTGCAAGATCAGTCCTGGCAAATTGAGGCATATTCCCAGCTGGCTATTATGAGGTAGGCCTGAGCAGCAGGGGTATCTTCAGGCTGTGCTTGAAGTTCTCCTGTCCCCACCCAGCTGACCCCTTCCAGCCTTTGTTAGAGGCAGCATTTCCTCAGAGCCTTTGGCAGCTGGCTGGCAGTTTCCCACCCAGAGCCCTGCCCTGCGTTTGGAGTTACGAGTTTGAGGACCTTGGGCCTACACAGAAGCTCCATCTGTGAGGCCCACAGCAAGGAGACCCTCTCCACTTTATGGTGTTGGGTACTGCCAGCCATGTGGAAACTTTCTGCGATTTGCAGAGCACCTTCTTTCATACAAGGGCTGTTTGCTGATGGCTGTGAGAGGACAACCCATCACTTCCATCCTAGAGTTGAGAAGATGGAGCTTAGAGATCATGGCATGCCTACGTACTTGGAAAGTGCAGAAGGAGTTTGCAGTCAATGTAGCCTAGAGGTGGGTGGAGACAGGGTGCCTCTACTGTGCAAATCTGGGTGGGAGACAGAAAAAGTCCTATAAAGTACTCATGTCCTCTTTGCTTTGAAGTGGGCTCCTGCTTGGCTTGGGCGCATCTATACATCTGAGGGCTTGCACTACCTAGTGGCTCCCTAGTGCCTGCATCCTGCTTGCCCTTCTCCCACAGGAAGTCTGCCAGGTCCCTGATGTCTGTTGCTGTTGTTAGGTGCCATCGAGTTGTATCCGACTCATAGTGACCCTTCACAGGGTTTTCAATGGCTGATGGTTTTGGGATTTCCTTGGGAGTGGATTGCCACATCCTTTCCCCATTTTTTGCGGTGCTGGGAATTGAACTTGGGACCTCAGAGACTGCAGAGCAGTCCTCTACCAACTGAGCTGAATCCCAGGCCCCCTCGCCCCCCGGTGTCTAGCATGACCAAAGACAGTCTCCGGAGTGGAGTGACAAAGTAGTTATGACCTGAGTTCAGATCTCAGTTCTCCTGCTTCTGAGCTGTGTGCTGTTGGTGACTCAGTTTCCTCCTCTGTAGACTGAAGACAACAACAGTACTTGCTTTAAGGATTGTTGTTGTTAGGTGCCGTCGAGTCAGTATCCCACTCATAGCAACCCTTATTGGGTTTTCAATGGCTGACTGTTTTGGGATTGCCTTGGGAGTGGATAGCCAGGTCCTGCTCCCATTTTTTCGGTGCTGGGAATTGAACTTGGGACTCAGAGACTGCAGTGCAGTGCTCTACCAACTGAGCTAAATCCCAGCCTTAAGGATTGTTAGGTGAGGATTAATTGAAGGAATTGATGCAAAGCACTGATTTTGGTGCTCAACCCAGAACAGATGCTCACTAGATAGCAGGGCTTATTAACACCGCTCCTAGCTGGTTCTTGCTCCAGGTGCTCCCTGCATTGGCTGGATTTTTCTTTCACTAACTCGAGAGTCTGGGTCCTGAGAGTGACTACTGTCCTTCCCTCCTCCCTTTCTCTTTTATTTGGTGGTGCTGGGGATTGAACCCAGGGCCTTGTGAGTGCTAGGCAGGAACTCCACCATGGAGCTGCACCTCCGTCCTCTCTGCTCTCTGCATCTTGCTCGTAGTTAGTCCTCCCAATCCGACCTTTCTAATATTTCTAGAACCTGTGCCCTCTTCTCACCTGGCTTGCCTCTGCTCTGGTTTGCTTTGGTGCCACCCCTAAGCTGCCCACTTGTGCTTGTTAGCCAGGTCCCCGGGCTGCAGGCTCCTCACACTCACATCCAACCTCACTTTTCTGCATTTGAAATAAACTGTGACCCTCCATGCTTAATGCCTTAATGCACATGCTCAATCCGCATGGCCTGGCAGGCACGGGTTGGGGTTGAAGGACTGACCGTGGGTCTAGGGTGGACTTTTAGGAAGGGAAGCTGGGGTGTGCTTTCTCTCTCCCCTTTCTGTTCCTGTTTCACACTTGATGGTTCGTGGCTCCTCTGTTCCCTGCCCAGAACACACTTCTTCCCTCTACGCCTTTGCTAAAGCTCTGCCCTGGGCCTGGATGCCCCTCTCTACAATGCCACCTTGGCTTTTCTGTCCTGAGCTCACCTTTCCTGATACCCCTCCCCCCCAACTCCCTTCACTCAGAACACCGTGCACACCACTCTTCCGTTGTGCTGAACCTCATTTATTCCTTCTCTCCTTTTACACATCACTGAGACTGGTGCCTCGCAAACCTCACTGTGCACACAGATGGCCGTGGGATCCTTTCCAAATGCAGACTTGGTTCAGCAGGTCTGGAATGGGGCCTAAGTCTCTGCATTTCTAACAAGCTCCCTAGTGACACAGGAATTTGGATAGTGAGTCTCTGGAGGACAGTGACTTGTATTCAGTTCATCTTGGTATTCTTGGTACCTGGCTGAGAGCTTGGCAAATGGGAACCAAATATATGCTTGCTGGGGTGAAGAAGTGAATGAATGAATGAATGGGAGGCATCTTATCCAGATTGGGGTGCTGGGGAGTCTTCTGAAGAGCTGATGCCCAAGTTAGTTGATTAGGAAGGGACAGGAAGTAGCAAGGAAGAGAGCTCAGTGATGGGCTGAAACTCTGCAGGTGAAAGGGCTAAGGCTCTAGTGAAGGTTAGCGTGGAAGTTCAAGAGGGTGGGTGGGGCCAGGTCTCTGATGGCCAACCAAGGAAACTGCTCTGGCTTCTCTTTTATCCTGGGGTTTGTGGGAACAGTATGATCCTTACCGTGGGCCACTCCTACAGCAAGTGGGAAGAGACGGCAGAGAGGAGAAGGTGGAATAGCCACTCAGGAGGCTGCACCACCGTGGGCATGGAGCTGAGCCGTGGCAGTGAGGGAGGAGGTAAGGAGACAGGTTAAGGAGGAAGCAAGGAAGCAGAATGGATGGGATTTGATGAATGAGGGGGAGAGAGGGTGAAGGAAAGCCCTCTCTTTTGCTGGGGGCACCTGGGTGAAAGGCAGCACTGTTGATAGAGACCAGAATTGAGAGGAGGTGTGGGGATAAAAATGAGGATTTCAGTTTTCAAGCTAGCTCAGGGTGGCGTGCCCCAGGGCATCCACAGCATCTGTGTTGGGGCTCTCGAGGGAGCCCAGGGCTGGAGAAGACCGTGTGAGAGACATCGGCTGACAGCTGCTCATTGAAGGCTTGGGAGGGAGTGAGATCATCCAGGGAAATCTTCAAGTAAAGAAGAGGAGAAAATCAAGGAGGGATCCTGGAGGAAAACCATTCATTTAAAGAGCAGGAATTAATGACAGCCTGTTAGAAAATAAAATGGGAATAGAAAACATTTATAGCAGCAACGAAAAAGATAAAAAACCTAGGAATAAACATAAGAAGAAATGTGCAAAATCTAAGTAGAGAAAGCATTTAAATGCTTCCAAGGGACAAAAAAGCATTTGAATAATGTTCTTGGATGGGAAAATGAAGATTATAAAATTGTCCATTCTCCCTCAGATAATTCAAAATTTAATAAGATTCTCAATATAAACAAAGCCTTTGTCGTTGGTGGTGTTTGGACCAACTGATTCTAACATTTGAATGGAAAAATAAATAAATGTTGGGAGACAATTCTCCACGGACCCCTCATGTTGCTGCAGGAGCTGAGCAATGCCTGCCTCTGTCCTAGACTCTCTTGCAAGGATGTGTGTGTATTGAGCCTGCTTGGAGGGTAGAGATAGTGTGGCCCCCTGAAACAGAGGGCGAGTTTGCATACTGTACAGCCTGATAAAGACAATACCTCCCTCCAGGGTAGAAATTAGGCAGGTATTCTGCCTATTATAAAAGATTTTGGCTCCCTCAACTCAAGATTTTCCTTCTTTAGCTGTATAACCCACAGCCTGTGCAGCTATGACCTGGACTTTTTCATGTCCCCCAGTGGCAATTGGGGCTCATGTGAACATCGCAAAAGCTGGTACTCTGGTTCATGCTATGGACATGAATAACAAAAGCTTTTGTGTCTGACCCAGAAGTTTTATGTCTTCTGCCAAATGACAGGAAACAAGGCTGATTCATTGGTTAGTAAGCAGAGTAAAAACCCACTCAGAGTCTTCACAGTTCCTGACAGTGAGAATAGCCAGGACATAGCTCAAAAACCAACAGTAATGAAGGGGATTCATTTGCCCTATTGGACACGAAACCACATATAATAATGCAGTGCCTGGCAACAAAAGAAAATTCCAGAAATCATATGAGAGCTTACCATAAAGCAATATGATATTTCAAACTAAGTGTGAAAATGTGTTAATAAATGAGGTTGGGGCAACTGGAGGACTCTCTAGAAAAAAGTTACACCCATATCATGTACTTTATACTAAAATAAATTCCATATGAACCAAACACGTGAATGGAACAAAATGAGACCCTAAGTGTAGCAGAAGCAAGGGAGAATTTTTAAACTCTCAGAATGGGAAAAGTTTCCAAGGATGACACAGAACCCAGAAGCCATAAAAGAAAAGACTGATGACTTTAACTGTGAAAACTTATGCATGGCAAAACCCAGCACACACAAAGTCAAAAGACAGACTTGGAAAGTACTTTTGACTCACGTCACTGACAAAGTGCACATTTCTCTACTATACAATTTCCAAAAATCAGTATGAAGCAGATCAACAACACAAAAGAAAGATGGTCAAGTGAAGAATCATCAAAAACTAAGATGCGATGCCCCCTATCCCCAGTGAGAGAGAAATAATTCAAGTCTCACCGAGACATTTCCATCTCTCAGTTTGGCCAGTATCAAAACGTTTGATAACACACTGTGTGGGGAAACAGACGGTCATGCATTGCTGATAGGAGTGGAAATGGTACAGCTTCATGGGGGCGGAGGATCTGGAAATATCTACTGACATTACAAATGCCTTTGACCCAACAATTCCACTTCTGTGAATTTATCCCATGGAAAGAGTACCACGCATAAAAAAATCATGCATCCGAGATTAGTTATTACATTGTTTGTAATAGTAAAATGCAGAAAGCAACCTAAATGGGCGTCCAAAGAAGGATGTTAAATCAGGTACATGCATGCAAGATTATGCCATATGGGCAGAGGAGAAGAGTAAGAAGTTTGTGGTGCACAGATAAGGAAAGAGTTCCAAAGTATATTGTTGTGAAGAAAGCAAGATACACTTTAGTGTGTAACAGAATGCTATGTTCTTGTGGAAAAGTAAAGGTGTGTATGTGTATATGTATGTGTATGTATATGTGAGAGAGAGTGAGAGAGAATTTGTAGTATGTGTATTCATATGCATGCTGATATATAATATATCTGTAGAGGATTATATGAGAAGCTGGTAAAGTTGATTGCCTCTGGGTAGCAGAGCCTCATCACTGGAGACAGAAGTGAGAAAGGACCCTTTTTGGTGTACACATTTTTATACCTTCCGAAAGTTGAAAATGTACTGCTCTATAGGTTTCCCCACAAAACTAACAGAGCCCATGGGCAGAATATGACTTGGCCATGACGGAGATGTTGAAGACACAGTGAGAGTCTCAGAAGGAAGGGGAGGAGCATAGCAGGGAGTGGGGCCACAGTGGTGGGGAGGGCTACAAAGACATTGAGGCTTCAGCGGCCAATTTAGAGAGGTGCAGGGCATGGATATGTCCATCAACTCAACAGCAGTCTGTGGAGTGTGTGCAAGTGTGAGCAAGTGCGCAGTGTTGAGGAAAGGGCCACTGTGTAGAGCTGGGTATAGTGCACGCTTGCAGAAGGTGTGGCCGAGACAAGAAGAAGAGAAGGTGGAAGCTTGGGATAGAAGGCAGGAGAATGTGTTGTCCGGTTCTCCTCCTCCTCCTCCTCCTCCTACCTTTCCTTTGTTCTTCCTTCCCTCCTCCTCCTCCTTCCTCCCCTTTTGGCCTCCTTCTCTGCATTCTTCCCCTTCTCTTCTTTCTTCCCTTTCCCTCCTTATTTTCCTTCATTACTCCATTTTCTTCTTTTTCCTTCTCCTTCTTTGTCCTGATCCTCACCCTCTCCCTCTTTGCTGTCCTCATTACAGTCATCACTTTGGGGACAGAGGCACATGGTGTGTGTTCAGCGATGGGCAGTGGGTAAAGAAGAGTTGGTACAGGCTGCAGGGGGTGGTGCAGACTTTCTGGCTGTCCATTGATTGCTGTGTAACAAACCAGCTGAGAACTTTAGAGCCTGATGTATTATGCTGGTAGCTCTTGGCATCCGGAATGCTGACAGAGCACCCACAGGTACTTTGCCTCTGCTCCATGATACCTGGGCTCTATGGGGGCGGCTTCTCCAGCAGGCAATGGCTGGCGCTGGATGAGGCCTCAGGTCTTCTCATTCACATGTCTAGGACCTGGGCTGGCGTGCTGGGACAGCATCACTTCCTCTTCATGTGACCTCTCCAGGAAGCTTGGGCTTCCTGACAGCAGGATGGTCTCAGTGTTCCCAAGAGCAAGTATTACAAAAGCCCAAGTCCAAGTCCAAGGTTCTTATGACCGAGTCATGGGAGTCAAAGAGCAGCACTACTACTTTGTTCTCTTAGTTATACACGGCTAGGTGCGAGTTAGCGTGGTGATGGCCATGTGAGGGTCTGGATGCCAGGAGGCATTCTTCATCAACTCATCAAACATGGGGCTGTCTTTGAAGTCCAGCCACCATAGGAATCGTCAAGAAAGTGAGGTGTCTTTTTTCTTTTTTCTTTTTTCTTTTTTTTTTGTGAAGGTCAACAGGTTGCAGCCCAGAACATTGGGTAGGATTAACTTTGGCCAAGAGGGATCACCTCTCTCGCTGGGAAAGAGTCAAAGAGGACAAGGGCTAGGCTTGGTGGAGATGAATGGGACCAGCAGGTGGAGTTTTTGCTGGCTCTGATTTTCAGGCGACAGATAAGAGAAATGAGGTCGTCTGCTTACACGGGACTCAGGGGAAGTAGGACGATTATAGAGAGTTTATGACTTTTGAGATATTTGTGGGGAGAGGGAGAAAGATGTCACCAGGGCTAGGATGACTGGAGCTGCTTCAAAGTCCACAAATTTGCAATGACAGCCACAATCAGTGACCCCAGTGTGGGGCTGGAAAAAGCCAGAACATGGAATATATCTAGGCTGGGGTTTATTAGGAAGAAGAGGGCAAAGAGTAGGTAGTATT
>VMDO01019178.1:0-40207 GCA_007922755.1 Pedetes capensis | reverse complement strand
ATGACACCCCTTGCATCACATTTCACAGTACTTTTTATTACATGAGATTTCTACTTACTGCATTTAAATGTCTGTATGAGTCATATGACTTATTAATCTCTACTTTTCCTATTTTAAAAGTTAGTATAGTGGTTAACTAAGACTAAAAGTGATTTAGCAAAACACTTTTAAAAGAAAATGAGAATTATGACATATACTTGAATGTTTTACAAACATTTTAGTAACATTTGTAGATGTTTGTAAAAAGCTCATGATTAAAAATCACCAATTACACAATAGAAACTTGATTAATTTGCCCTACAAATTGAGGTGTAAATAATATATCACAAAACTACTATATGAGGTAATGCTCTGTTATTCAGTAACCCTATCATTTGTGTTATTTTATCAATATGACAAAGGCATCACAGTACTAAGTGGAGGTGCTTTTTTTCTCCTAGTAAACTTTATAGTTTCAGAAATGTCAGGATCTATTTGTCTAAAAATCTGTAACTAACACATTCATTCATTATTGTATAATGTTTTCTTTATTGCCTTGTTCAAGAAATATTAAGTTCCTTTTTGCATTAATTATTGTACTAGTGTTTGAATCAATGTATGCTAGATTTTACATCTGAGTAAAAGGTTTTAAAATATAGGTAACCTGGAATTTAAAAAAATTAGGTTAAAAATTTTATGTGATACATAAAAACATAGTTCTACATAATTACAGAGCATCATGTGATGTTTTGAAAAATGTTCTAAAGTTTTTAGTATTTGAAAAATAACTCATGTAAAATCCATTTTCATTGTTTCTTAGAATGACAGGAAATATTTTCCCCAAGTATAAAACCTCAAATTGTTTCATCATGCTAATATTTATGTGAAATTTATGGTTAAGTTCAAGTAGAAAATTATAGAGGAAGATATAGCTTTAGTCAACTTAAAATGGAATCTATAATTACTTAATGATTAATTTTCCTTGTCAATAAATGTTTTAAATGTCTTTAACAAGGTATTATTTTGTGGCTCACTGTATATGATAAAAGCAAGAGATTTTAGACCAAAATACATAGAAAATTGCACTTAATAGCACCCTAATCCACGGGGTTACTTGTGTCAGCCCAGTACAAGTTGAAGTTGACCAGTAATTTGGGGGGTTTGAATAGAATTATCATCACATAGAGTTGGTTGGTGCCAGATGTCTAGATATTCAAAAGATTCTAATTCAGAAAAACATGATAATAAAATGATTTTTAGCACATGTATGTCAGACCATTCAAAGTTAATATTTATAAAACTAACTTTCTCTAGATATCTGAAAGCTGTAAGAAATCATGTTAGTAGTAAAGGGAAGCAATAATATTTAGATTATATTAAATCAATTTTAACAGTTCTTGATTATTATAGTAAGCCATAATAGTAGTCTCTAAACAGAATCATTTGCTTGTCTAAATGGCAAAGTCCTTCAAACCAGCAATGGAAGGATCATAGCTTCTTGTGGCATTTTGTTTTCAGAGTTCAACTTTCACATCAATATAACAAATTGAACTGAATTTGTTGACAAGTTAAGAAGAATGATAGCTTTGGGGAATGCCACATTTGTTTTTGAGCGAGAGAACACCACGGTAGATTTTTTCTGCCTTAGAAGGCTTTAGTGAACTAGAAAACAAACAAACAAACCCACAAAGACCTGACATAAGCAGCCCAAATCACTAAAATAAAAACAGTAAATACTTTGATGTATGTTGAGATGCAGAAAGCTGCTGATAGGTTTTCATATAAAGTTGATAATGAAGAACTAGAACATACCATGTTTTTCTGTTAAAAACGTTTATAGGTAAAACAAGAATTTAGTTATATATTTCATTTATATTTCCTTCCATAAAACATCTTAATGAATTTTTTTATCTTGCTTAAACTATAATTCAATCAACTGTTTATATGGTTAAAGAATTCTTTCAATAAATATTCTCTGAAAGCTTATTGTGTGGGCTCATAGTATTATTGGCTGGGGGTGGAGGATATATAGTTCTGCTAAGCCTGGGCCTTGCCTTAAGGGGAGATTTATTTCCTTTGTGAATTAACCAACATCACCTTGTCTCTCTGAAAAATACGCTAATTTATGGCTGGGATGCACTAATTACTTATGGTGACTGTTGAATATTCATGTACTTTGCTCTCAGTAATTGAGTTGTATGCTTACTAAAAATCAGCTAAGTGTGTTCCAAGATCAACTGTATTTGCCTTACAAATAAGGTAAATTAATTACATGGTATTTTAGGTCCCCATGATTGCTCCCAAGTCCAGTGATTTGCTACTAGGATTCAGTATACAGTTGTAATCAGAACTAAGGTTTATTATAGAGAAAGCATATAAAGCTAAGTTAGCAAAGGAAAAGCCAGGGGAACAAAGTCAGGAGAAAGCCAAACACGAGCTTCCATTTCTCTCCCAGTGGTACTACATAAAACACACTTAATTCCTGTAGCAGTTAGTTGTGAAAACTCATGTAAGATGTTATCTGTTTGGGAAGCTCATATGAACTTAGGAGTCCAGGGTTTTATTAAGGGTCAGTCATGTAGGCACCCTGTAGTGGGCATGTACCAAAATGTTACATGGCTGAAGGAGAGTAGGTGTTTATGACAAACTGCATTGTGATAAAAATGTAGGCACAGTGAGTCACTTCTGTCACCTCAGGACTTTATACCAGTGTAGAGAACTGTTTACCACTCGAGTTCTGTGACAACAGCCAATGGCCAACATGTAAACAGAACTTCCTAAGAATAACAGTGTCAGGCCTGCTATGTTCTTTTCTGCACATGCATAAACCAATGGAGTGTGAGGCATAAAAGAGAGAAAGCAGCAAGAGAGTTGTTTCTATGAAAACTAAGCTTAAAATTAGGGGACATGGTAAAGGCAACTTGTTAATAATAATTGCAGTTGAATTTGTTATGTGCTACCCTATTCCTTACTTAAATTCCATGTTTACAGGAAGCACTTGAGGATTAAAATGTAGACTCATTGAATCATTTCTGTTATGGGCCCTGAGACTATTTCTGATGAGTTACAAAGTATAATGGTCAGGTAGTTGCTGCATGGATTATGCTTTGAGCAGGAAGGTTCTAGAGCAGGGGTCTGCAAGCACCAGGAAGCTGACCAGTACTGTCTGTGATTACATCTGCATTTATAGCTGTTTTCTATTGGTTTCATTACTACCTGAGCTCTTCTATCTGTCAGATCAACATCCTTGCTTCCCCAGGTCCATGGAAAATTTTTTTCCACACAATTCATGCCTGGTGCCAAAATGGTTGAGGACCACTGTTCTAGAGGATACAAAAAGACTGAAAAAATGATAATTAAATTTTAAGCATTCTACCCTGAGATTTCTTTAAGTGGCTATTCCATATTAAAGAACTAAATTGAGATTAGTATGCAAAGCATTATAAGTGTGATTTAGGAGGTACTATTATGCAAAACTCTAACCCACAAGTTCTCAACCCACAAGTTCTCATTCAAAGAAAAGGTGTTGATGCCACACTAAAATATTCATCATGAGTGTACAATTACATATATTAATTTAATATATTATTGAAAATCTTTTTAATGGGTCTCTTTTTATAGGCTTTTTCCTTTAACTGATTACTAGAAAGTTGTATTGAATAGCAAGGCATTTAGGGAATGACATAGAAATAAGTGCTGAGAGAGAAAAAAGGATACAGATATTTGAAGATGGGAGAAAATACTTCAATCAGAAATGTCCATTTGGTAAAGGAAATGGCATTTGAACCCTGGAAGCCTTGAAAAATGAGTAGATTTTGATAAGCAGTGACAGGTGTAATGGGAAATGATGATGGGACCTTTTCCTAGAGAATGTAGTTGAGAAATGTTTAGGAATGTAGATTGATTGGATCCAGATTGCAGAGTTTAGGTGGGTAGAGTAAAAGCATGCATTAATAACAAAAATTAATAGATGCCTCCTCCCACACTCTCTTGCACAGAACTCTCCAGCTCTCCAGTGGGGTGTGTGTGTGTGTGTGTGTGTGTGTGTGTGTGTGTTGAATGCAGGGCGGCACATGTATTTTGCAAGTGCTCTACCACTGGGCTGTCCCCCAAATCCATTTTTTACTTTTCATTTTGAGACAGTCTTACTAAGTTACACAGCCTGTCTCTGGTCTCAAACTTGTGGTCCTCCTTCTTCTGCCTCTCAAGTAACTGAATAACTGAGATAGCTGGCATGTGCCATTATACCCATCCCCTCTCCAGTGATTTTGAGTATCAGAATGAAGTGTGAAATCCTGACAAGACCTCTCATAAATGTCCTACCTGAACTGGATGCAAATTATTTCTCTGATATCCAACTTGTCTTTATATTCTTGAATGTGTCAAACATATTATCCCTTCAAAGCTGTTGTATCTGCTCTTGACTCAGCCTGGTATAGTCTCAGATTTTCTCTTGGCTTTGCCTCTGCTACATTTTGTCTTTGTTCAGGTGTTGCTCATTCAAAGAAGTCTCCCTGGAGAGTCTAATATAAAGTAGGAGATACTCATTACAGTCTAACCTTTTACTCTGCTTTAATTTTCCTTTGTACCATCTATCATAACGTGACATCATTTTTTTATACTTATTTATTTGGTTTTTGTCCAGAGCTACCATTATGATGTAAATTGAGCTCACTGTGATATCTCTAGAGCCTAGAATTAGTGAATGAGACACAAAGGAGATTCAGTAAATATTAGATGAATAAACATAAATATTATTCACTGAAATTTTATGTCAGAGCTAATTTATTATGGTAATAATATCTATTAAATGGATGGCATTAGCAAGGTAAATTTTCTCTCTAGAGCCAGAATAATTCTTCTTTTGCAGTATTGGGGGCTAAATCCAGGATCATGTTCATGCTATCACTGAGCTGCACTCCTAGCCCCTATTCTATTTTTTTATATTGAGACAAGGTCTTGCTATGTTGCACAGCTTCTCGCCTCAAACTTATGATCCTCAAGCTTCAGCCTCCCAAGTTGTTGGAATTACAGGCATGTGATATGGTGCTTGGTGAATAATTTTTATTTTAAAATATATGTTTAATACATATTAGATGAAAATATATATACTAATTTTTATGTATTGAATCTTTCCATTCCTACGTGATAGCTGTTGGGGTTTAGCTTAGTTGGTAGAGTACTTTCTCTGAGCACTCTGAGGCCCTGGGTTCAATCCCCAGCACTACAAAAGTGGGAGAAGGACCTGGTAGCACCCTCCTGAAACAATCAGTTATCAAAAACCCGAAGAATAGAAGCACTGACATAGTGCCATGCATGGCACAGGGTTGGAAATCATTTCCTTCTATTGTACATGGGGTCTCTAAGACTCAGACCCACCTTGATGGCATCTAACATGTCATAGCTAATTTTATGCAATAAAATGAGCATATTTATGAAATGATTAGTATTATCAAGATAGACTTCTATTAGATCATATTCAATTCCATTAATTACTGTATAGCCACCCCTTTTCCTTAAACTTTAACATAATGGGAAGGCATTCTAATTGGTTTATACTATTGTAACAAAGGAATATAGTCTGGGAGGCTTATAAAAATATAAATTTATTTCTCTGAGTTCTGGAGATTGGAAGCCTGGGATAAAGCTTCTGTTGCAGCTGAGTGCTGGTGAGGGCTTTTTTTTTCCTGTTGTAGAAAGCCTGACATCTCATTGTAGCCTCTCATGGAGAAAAGGAATGAGAGACCTCTCTAGGGTTTCTAACATAAAGGTACAAATTCTGTTCATGAAGGCTACACCCTCATGACCGAATTACTTCCCAAAGGGCCTATTCTCCTAATACTATCATGGTGAGGAGTTAGAATTTTAACGTAATAACTTAGAGATACAGAAACATTCAGTCTATTGTGAATGGAAATACAGTATTTTATATAATAACAAGTGAGATAAGGTATTACTATTGTGGCTAAGCATCTTACTTTCCCTTTACTTTATTATTATTTAAAATAATATATAACTAGTCAAAGCTGCCTTCATCGTTCTTTTTTCTGAAGGTCTATAGCTTGGCTTGTTGTTTCATCTTTGAACATGTGTTTTGTATTTAAAGACAAATGGACAAGGGAGCATGTGTCTGAACATAAAAGGTAGAGATATGCATACCCTCTACTGTTCCTTGTCACCCCATTAACATATAGCATTTGCAATACCCCATAAGCACAGAAAACTCATGGAAACACAATGTGTAGGATTTCTGCAATGCTCAAAATCAGTACAAGGAAAATGTATTATATCTATGACTGAATAAGCAGGGCATGACTACGTACAGGACCACACCTACTGTTAGAACCAGAACTTGTTTCAAATGCAGACAGGAGGTAATGGTATTGTAAAAACAGTAAATATTAGATGAATAAACATAAATATTACTCACTGAACATAAAAGGTAGAGATATGTCTCTTATGAGATATGAAAAAATAAAGAAATGCTATTATATCTTTCTATATTTGTGTTACCTCCCTATTAGCTAAGCACTTAGTCAAAATGATGACATAGAAAAACAGGGAAAAATAGGGAAACCTATAGTTCCTTTTTATTTCCTTGCTCTTTGGTGAGTAGAGTGTGTTAATAAAATGTATTTTTGTCAAAATATGAGGTAAGTATGGTTGAGTCAGTTTTGTGCAGCCTTTCCATGTGCATAGAATATGAATTATATGTTCAGTAGTTCTATATGCAAATACTATTATTACTATTAATTAAATACTATTATTGTTAGATGCTGTCAAGTTGGGTCTGACTCATAGCAACTCTTATAAGATTTCAATAGTTGATTATTTTGGGATTACTTTGGGAGTAGATAAATGTTGTTATAGTTGCATTCAGAAGAAGAATGGATTAATATGAAGGTGAATAGCAAATTCTGTTAATTAAAATTTTAACTTGTATTTATTTATGACATTAATTATAAATAGAAAATAGTGTGGCAAGTTGATTGGGAGACTGGAAGAACAAAAATATGTTTTACTTTAATATCTTTAATCTTATTTATTCACTAGTCTTTGGATAAGGGAATCTACCTTTTAATTTTGCACTGGAACCTTCTATAAATGAATTGTTGTTGTTAGATGCCATCAAGTCTGACTCATAACGACCCTATGTACAGGGCTGAGCATATCTAAGCTTTTGTGAAAGAGAAAAAATGGAAAATAGTATGTCTTGGTAACCCTAGCCTTTGTATAGGTAATCCTGATTACTTGAATATTTGGGCATGGGAAGGTAGAAGGCATGAAATATGTTTATGTAATCACAACACTTTAATATACAGAGGGGACCAAAAATGTATACATATTTTAAGAAAAGAAATAACTATTAAAATTGTAATATTCAATATATACCAATAACCAAAGATGAATACAAGTCATGTTTGACATTGGCAATTGTAAGAGGTGCTCAAAGTGGTTACCATAGGAGAAGAAGCAGGTCTTGTTGCTGTATGAGGTTTCCTGGAAGGTCCCTTGTGCACATCACGGTACTATGCATCTCTACCTTATCACGACCGTGGGAATTTATTAGGTGTGCTGGAGGTTCTGTTGCATGATCATGCGTCTGTTGTCATTGTATTTTCACAAAGTTCTTAAATTTCAAATACCAGTGCAAAATGGTCTTGCGCTTTCCAAATGACAGCTACGTTTCCACCATTTTCTTTTACTGTCCTGCCTGATGCATGGTACTGCTAGAATTTATTTGATTAATGACTTCTTTTGAGTGAATATCTTACTACACATTGCTACCATAATTGTTTAACTTTGAAAAGCAATACATAGATGTCGTCTCTTGAAGTATATATACATTTTTAGCACTCCTAGTTATGTGCCCTAAACTGTCTCTTTAGATGAAAAAAGCAGTAGGATAGAGTTACAGTTTTCTTCTGTCCTCATCCATTTCCCCCTCTTTCTACTTTCAAAAGCAGTAAGATAAATGATTATTTTGGGTTGCAATCTGTAGAGGTGTTATACTGATGATTAATTATATTATTGGAAAGGTAACATTTTATAGTCTACAGCCATACAACTGTGGTATCTGATCTCATAGGATCTCAGAAGGTAAGCAGGGTTGGCTCTGGTTAGCCCTTGTATGGGAGACCACCTAGGAATACTGGGTGCTGTATTCTTGGGAGAAGGGCCCACCAGTCCACTTCAGAAACAATCAGCCATTGAAAAGCTTATGAATAGCACAGAGGCACTGACAATAGTGCCAGGCATGGCAGAGTGTTGGGTGGCATTTTGTTCTGTTGTACGTAGTGTTACTATAAATTGGACCTGACTCCGTGATACCTAACAACCACCATCACCACCACCACCACCACAAAAACCTTTTATAAAGAAACTTGCTATTTAAAGGTAAACTCTAATGTAGAGGACAGATATAGTGATGGGCATGGGTAGCTTTTTCAAAATAACAGATAATTACCTTTATTTTATTACTCTTTAATATGACTGTTGCTTTGCTTCAGGTTTTCCCAGGTAAGGATATTTATAAGAGATTGCTGTTCTGTTCAAAGAATTTCTATGATATGGAAATTTCCCAGAGTTTAGTCAGTATTGTCCTCCTTCATTCATCACATCTCCATTGTTCAGCTTTTAAGGTAATCATCATTTATTTATTTTGACACCACTTTCCTTTACTGGGTGCAGATAGAAGTAAATGCTTTAGTACCTGGAAACACCTTTAAATCTTACCCGTCAAGAAAAGAAAACAGAGCTTTGCCATTTTTATTACATTTAGAATCAAGAATAAAATATACATCATTTTATTTTCAAATTTAGTGGTCTCTTGTCAATTTTCATATTTTCCTATCAATGATAATTATTAATGGAGATTATTAACATTTCCATGCACTTTGCCTATTAAAATGGGTGTTGTTTTTTCTCACAAACATCCAGTTGGTGCTCAGTAATTGTGCACCCATGGGATCTTTCAAATTATTTATTATTTAAATATATTCTAGTTTCTGATGATTACCTAGAAGCTTTCCCTCAAATGTTTCCATAATAGTTTTCAATCACTATACCAAAATGCTTGAAGCTGGCTAACTTTAAAAAGAAAACACTTATTTGAAAGCTGTGCATCATGGCACACCCCTGTAATCCCAGTGATTTGATAGGCTGAGGTAAGAGGATCATGAGCTCAAGACCTGAGGCTGCCTGCATAACTTAGTAAGACCCTGTCTCAAAATAAAAAAGTAACAATTAAGAGTCTGGGGCTGTAGCTCAGTGGACAATAATAGCCTAGCATGCGTGAGGCCCTGATTTCTACTCCTAAGTACTGCAAGCAAGCAAACAAAGAAACAAACCCAACACAAATTTATTTAGTTCACAGTTTTGTAGGCTGAAAATGCAAGCAGTATAGTGCAGGCTGTGCCAAGAGTCACATGGTAGAGGGTGGAGGACATGTCAGAGAAAGGATTACATCTTGAACTAGGAAGTAGAGCTGGGTAGGGACAAACTATAAAAATCCTATCAAGAGACCTAACTAGGGTCTATGAGAAAATATCATAATCCTTTTTGAGGGGCCACCCCAATGATCTCCTTTTAGGTCGCAGCACTCTCAGTTGAGTGTCTCTCAGCGCTCTAATTCTAGCTGGGGACATGTCCTCCAATCCATGGACCTATTGGTGCAGCTAAACCGTATCTAAACTGTAGCATTCCCCTGTTCAAGAGTGTTTGCCTCTGGATATGTGGATTCTATTTTACAATGACATTGATGTGTTTTCTCCTTTCATTAAAAACTACCTGTTTGTAATTACATAAAGTAGCAGTGCTTTGTCTTCTCTTATCATCAGCTTCACTAAAACATTTCTTTTCAGATAATGGACTGAGGCCTAACTTTTGGAAGGAATGTAATAAAGTCTATTTATTTGAGAAACAGAATGGCCAATTTTTCCTTCACCTTTTGTTTCTTAAAGGATGTAAGAAGTAAACCCATCTTTCTGTTTATAAAACACTGCATATAACATAATTATATTTATATTAAAGATTTAGGAAAATGATTTTCCCTCTCATAGAATTGGGAGCTTTTGGCAGAGGCAATGTAGAGTAGGGTGAGCAGAAATTACACCATGTTCATTTTGCATTCTCAAGACTAAGCATATTTCTTTATGTGGTGTACACTCAATGTTTATTTAATAAATGAAATGGTAGAATTGTAACTTAGATTTCCCCAAGGAGATCACATTCATAATCAGCTCAAATGTTACTGACTAGCTATATTTACTTGCATACTGCAAGAATTCCTGGTATTTTCGTCTGTGTTATGTATCATGATGACTTACATGGATTCATAAACAGTGTCTCCGTTGCCTTCTCTCTAAAAGTACGCTGAAATAGAAGCCTGCAAACTATTGGTATGCTATGGGTGCGATGCACAGTGACCTAGTTTTCTTACTTATGGCTTGAATTCCCCAAAGCTGGAAAAACCTTGAGTGCCTAAAACAGTACTAGATTTCCTTTAGTCAATACTGTTAAGGAGCCATATTGCTTTCCATGTAAAATGAGGCCTATGGATTTCTCATCAAATCTGTGAGCAGACATTGTCATTATTAACTCATTTCTTTAATTCATAAGTATGTGCTAAAGGTCTTCCATGTGTCTAGCATTATTCAAGTCACAAGAGAACAAGCAATGAACAAGACAGTAAAAGTAAAACATTGAACAAGATAGCAAAGGTTTCTGTTAGAGCATTTGTATTTAAGTAAGGGGAGAGATGATATGTACTTGATATGATTTTAGAAAGCATTGTAACACAGCCTGCACTCCACATCTCAAAAGCCTTCTTGCTTTCAATCTGAGTCATATTCTATGGCCTCTGAAATCAAGATATATATCTGATATGTAAATTTGATGTAGTATCTTTTTTAGTTTATTTCCCATGAAAACTTATTATTGATAGTATATGTGATAAAGAATGGCTTCTTAGTTTGAAGCAAATATGAGTCATGCTGAAAGCACCATCTGTGAGTTTTGCCTGCTACCTCTCATGGAATACTGAAAACCAATTCATTCAACTGAGCTGTGAAAAGGCAGCCCACTCTCCATCATGCATCTTTCCCCTAAAGTCCTGTATACAAACTTTCCCATTGAGATGCTGTCCTATCCTTTTTACTTAGTGGTAGGCCTTGGTGACCTTTTTGCTAGTTATATTCACATAGGTCTCCAACTTAATCACAAACTTTATCTATGTTCCAACTGTGATAATTTATAGTTGGCATTAGCTCGTCTAATTCTCTCCTTTTACACAAAAGAAAACTAAAGTCTCAGAGGTTGAAATGTTCAAAGTCTGCTCCAGTTCAGACTTGTGGCCCATGTATTACCTACTTGGAATCCATTTATTTTTCTATAAGACTATGCTACAATGGGAAGGGGGGAGGGGGGAAACATAGAGGAGGGTAAGGGGTAACCTATATGAATAATGCTTCTCAAATTGCATATACGAAAATTGTTACAACGAAAATCATGTCAAAATGAATCACATTATGATGTACATTAAAAATTTCTAATAAAAAAAGACTATGCTACAACTTAAATATTTTTAAAATTATTTGATCTTGCTTCTAGAAAGTATTCTTCCTAAACAATAAATGGGATATCCTCAAAATAAAGTATCTAAGGCCTTGAAGCAAGCTTTTAGAAGATATTATTAGATGTTTCCTCAAGGCAATCCCGAAACAGCCATTGAAAACCCTATATGGGTCGCTATAAGTCAGATACCGACTTGATGGCACCTAACAACAACTAACAACTGTAGTGGGGCTACAGGGCATGAGAAGATATATAAGCAGCCAGCTAAGCCCTTGAGAGTCAGTCTTATGGACAATTGAACACCAAGGCATTGTAATATACAATCATCCCCAAACACAACTTGTTCAAAAGAGTATATTAGTGTTCTATGAATAATTTTTGTTTGCTAATCAGTTAAATGATTCTCAATCATTGGTTATACCTAGATTGGGTCCCACAGTCTAGGTATAACACAAAGGATTGTAGAAATTCTGAGCGATCAGTGTAGGTTTCAAGCTTGATCATGATGAAGAAAATTCATAGTAAGTGCATTACAAGGGACTTTATTTCATGCTTTCCTTAAGGTTCATTTTCAGCCAAGCAGTCATAAAGCTAATAAAATTCTGTCCATGAAAGAACCAAGAGTCCTATCTATTTTTTCTCTTAATAGGATATGTGCACCAAGGCATCAATGGGAATTGATGGTCAGAAATTTTGCTCAAATAAAAGACCTCTTTTTCTGAGAGTGCTGTGAGGAAAAAATTTAAGGCTTTGGACTTCTGATTTATATTTTAGAGGCACTGAATATAAATACTACTTTGTTTTCATAAAAGGTAGAAATATGACATACTCTGTAGTGAAAGAGCTTGGGGGGAATACTTCACTTTTTACCACTCCACTCTTTCATCTTGATTTTAAGATGATGGATTTTGTTAAATATGGCTCAAGAAATATTTTACAAGGTATTACATACATCACCAAGCAAATTTTTGATAAGAGGTCTTAGAGAGAGCTACATTTGGAGCCCATCTATGCTCAATGTGGAATTTGTCTCAACACTGTTCTTGAAGGTATTAATAAAAGACCTATACTGAGGGGAGCAGTAAGTGACCAAATAACCTTGGGGAGGTCTATACTTCTTTATTAAAGATTAAAATAAGCCAAGCATGGTGGCACACACCTGTAATCTCAGCTGCTCTGGAGGTGGAGGCAGAGGGATTGCAAGTTTGAGGCCAGAGGAAACCTGTACAATTGAGACCCTGACTCAAAATATAAAATAAAAAATAGACTAGTGGTGCAGCCCTGTGGTAGATCACTTATAAAGGTGTGTAAAGCCCTGGGTTTAATCCCCAACTATCACAAAAACCAAAACAACAACCAACCAAACAAACAAACAAAATTAACTTGTGCGTAAGTGTATGCTTTACTTTGCTAGAGCTGGTGTAGCTAGGTTCCAGAACCTGGGGGCTTAGAAAATTTTGCAGATCTGGAGGCATGAAGTCTCAAAGGAAAATGTCAGTGGAGCCATGATCCTTGTGAAGTTGCTGGAAAGGAATCTGTTCCAGGCCTCTTTTTTAGGTTTTGGTAATTCCTTGATTTGAGGCAGCATAACTTGAGTTTTTACATGACATCCTCTCTCTGTGCATGTCTGTATTCAAATTTCCCCTTTTGATTAGGATAGTTATCAATAATCGGAGGCTCTTTCTGCTGCAGGATATCCTTATCCCCACTTCATTAATTACATCTGCAATAACTCTTTCAAAATAAGATCATATTTTGATGTTCTTGGGGTTTGGGATGTCAATAAATAACTTTTTGAGGGACAAAATGCAGCCCATAGCTGAATATTACATTTTTTTTTCATGCTGGGAGTCTAACCCAAGGCCTCACTTATGCTAGGCCAGCATTCTACCACTGAACTACATCCTCAGCCTTAAAATATTTTTTAATACCAGTAAAGAATAACATTTAATTTTGAATTTATTTAGAATCCTTCCCTTCTCTTCCCTTCCCATCCCATCCCATTCCTTTCTTTCCCATACCATCCCTTTCCCCTTTCCTTTTCTTTTTCCTCCTCCTCCTCCTCCTCTCTCTTCCTTACTCCATCTTTCTCTTTCCCCTCTTTCTTTCTTTCTCTTTCTTTCTTTCTTTCTTTCTTTCTTTCTTTCTTTCTTTTCCTTACTGCCTTCTTCCCTCCTCTCTCCTTTCTTTTGCTTTCTTTTCTTTTCCTCTTTTCTTTCTTTCTTTCTTTCTTTCTTTCTTTCTTTCTTTCTTTCATTCTTTCCCATCCTTTTCCATCCTTTCCTTTCCTATCTTTTTTTCCTTTCTTTCTATACTTGCTATGGTTTGAAGGTTTGTATCTGCCAAAGTTTATGTTGAAATCCTAAGCTCCAAAGTGATGATGTTAGGAGGTAGGGCCTTTGAGATGGGATTAATGCCCTTATAAGAGACTCCAAAGATCTAGCTTGCACTTCCCACTCTGTCAGAATACAGTCAGAAAGTACCATCTATGGAGCAGAAAGTTAGCTTTCACCAGACACTGAATCTACCAGTGCCTTGGGCTTTCCAGACTCCAGAATTTGAAATACAATTCTGTGGTTTATAAGCCCAAACAATTTTAGTGACTTAATACTCAGTTTATTTTTTATTTTGTTATAGCATCTCAAATGGACTAATATTCCTATACTCCTATTAACATCTTATTAAATACTGTTAAAAGGAAGCCAAATATAAAATTAAGGTATGAAATGTAGAAAATGACTAAGTTTAAAGTTATGGTGATGTGAATAGAAAAGTCAACCTGAGAAGGAAATTGTGTAAGTAACCGACAATATACAATGCATAAGAAAGAAAAGAAATTTCAAGACAAATAGGACATGATTTAACATACTGCCTATATCAGCCAGTTTTGGCTGCATAAAAAATCACCCCAGATCTTGGTGCCTTAACACAGTAAACATGTATTGCTCACATTTGTGGCATTCAGCTAATTTATGCCAAACTTGACTGAATTACACAACTTTTCTTCCTGGTTATTCTATAAATCATAGCAAATCACATAGTAGAACCCAGAATAAGGGGAGAAGGGCATTCATGTTTATAACTGAAGACATTTATCCATTGCTCAAACTACCTCTAAGCTAAAGGTCAAAGGTTGTATATTAGCTTTGTTCTACCACTCAGGCACCAAATGCAGATTTTTTTACATTTTTAGTTTATATCTTCAATCTGTGATTCCTTCTTTCAGTAGCAATTGTAAGGTTTTGTGATGCTACCTAAAGCCAACACCCAAGGAATCAATTGGTGGCCCAAAGGAATATCTGGGTATATGCTCATGTTTAACAGTAATATGAATAGAGTATATGTCAATGAACACTGTGTTAGACTTTCATTGCTGTGACAAAATACCTGATGTAAGCAACTTAAGTGAGAAATTATTTATTTTGGCTCATACTTTCAGAGGTTTCAGTCCATAATCCTTGGCTTTGTTGATTCTGGGCCTATGGGGAATCAGAATGACAAATGGTAGGAGCATATGGCAGAGGCTACTCTCTTCATGGCAGATAGGAAGCATATAGGAAGCATATGTGACTGAAAATTGGTACCAGAGAAGTGGGGTCATTGCTATAACTACCTGACTTGGTGGTTCAGAAGTCCTTGGAACTTGTTACATGAGCAATTTAGAAATGTTTGGAGAGGTGATATGGAAGAGCCTAGAATCCCATAGCAGAGCTTATTGGGGGAGATCCTGGTGGAAGCTCGGAAGACAAAAATGCTGATAGAGATGTGGGGAGCAGACTATGCTCATAAAGTTTTGGATGAGAACAAGGACTCTGTTGGGGATTGAAAGAGAGGCTATGTGTGTTATATTGTGGCAAAGAACTTGTCTATGTTTTATCCATACTCTAAGACTTTTAGGGACTGGGATTTAGCTCAGTTGGTAGAGCGCTGTGCTGCAGTCTCTGAAGTCCTGAGTGCAATTCCCAGCACTGCAAAAATGGGAGAATGACCTGGCAATCCACTCCCAAGGCAATCTCAAAATAGTCAGCCATTGAAAACCCTATGAGGGTCACTATGAGTCAGATACCAACTTGACAGCACCTAACAACAACAACAAGACTTTTAGGCTGAGTTTAAAAGTAATGGACTTGTTAATCTGAAGAGAAGATTTCAAAGAAACCAGGCATACAAGCTGTGTCATGGTTATTGTTAGCTACTGTTAGCCAGCTTTTTAGAGAATTTGGAGTAAAAATCAGAGTAGAAAGATTTGGAAAATGTGGCATTTGATCAGAAAAGGAGCACACTTGAAGCTAAAGAGGACACGGTTTGTGAAGACTAGCACCACTGGAAAGAAGTCGAGTGCTTTGCATCAGGAAAGCAGGCAAAATGTCTTGAGAACATTTCAGAAATCATTAAGACACTACCCATTGCAGGCTCAAGAGTGTAAATGTGTAAAATCACTTAAAAGAATTTAATATCAATTGATGCTTGAGAAGAGCTTTGGCAAACTGCTTTTCATGATAAAGGTCCTGAAGAAATTAGATATGGAAGAAACTTATTGCAACATCACACAGGCCATCTATGACAAACCTTGAGCAAACATCATATTAAATGAGGAAAAGTTGGAAGCATTCCCTCTAAGATCAGAAACAAGACAAGGATGTCCACTCTTTTCTCTTTTATTCAATATTGTGATTGAAGTCTGAGCCAGAGCAATCAGGCAAGAGAAAGAAATTAAAGGAATACAAATAGGGAAAAAAAAGGTCAAATTATTTGCAGAGGACATGATCCTGTGCCTAAAAGACCCTAAAATTCCACTAGAAAACTCTTGAGAGCTAATTAGTTCCTTCAGCAAAGTAGCAGGCTACATAATGAACATATAAAAATCGTTAGCATTTCTTTACACCAACAGTGAATAGGAAGAGAAAGAAATCAAACAATAATCCCATTCACAATAGCCCACCAAAAAATTAAATATTTAGGAATCAATCTAACCAAAGACCCTAAAAACCTCTACAATGCCAACTTCAAAACATTAAAGAAAGAAATAGCAGAAGATACTAGAAGATGGAAAGACCTCCCTTGCTCACGGATTGGAAGAATTAATATTGTGAAAACATCTATACTACATTTACAGATTTAATGCAATCCCTATCAAAATGACAATAGAAACAATCCTAAAATAAAGAACCACAAAACACCACATATACCCCAAACTGTCCTATGTAGCAAAACCAGTGCAGGAGTTATCATAATGCCTGACTTCAAGCTATACTACAGGGTTATAGTGGCAAAGACAGCTTGGTAATGGTGCAAAAACAACCATAAGGATCAATGGAACATAGTTAAAGACCAAGAGATACACCCACACAATACAGCTACCTATTTTTTTTTGTTGTTTTTTTTTTGTTGTTTTTTGCAGTACTGGGGGTTGAACCCAGGGCCTTGTGCTTGCATGCTCTGCAAGTGCTGGACCACTGAGCTGTGCCCCCAGCCCTTTTTTTTTTTTTTTTTTTTTTTTTTTTTTACTTTTTGAGACAGGGTCTCACTAAATTACACAGAATGCCTGGGGTGTGGAACTTGCGATCCTCCTGCCACCCCCTCCCAAGCCGCTGGGATTACAGGCATGCACCACCACGCCCAGCCAGCCACCTAATCTTTGACAAAGGGAATAATGATGTTCACCAGTGAAAAGAGCCTCTTCAACAATGGTGCTGGGAAAATTGGATATCCATTTGCAGAAGAATGAAAAGAGACTTGTATTTCTCAATCTGTCCAAGAGCCCAATAAAAATGGACTAGAAACCTCAACATAAAACCAGAAACCTTAAAACTACTAGAATAAAAGATAGCGAACATGCTCCAACACATAGGCATAGGCAAGTGTTTCCATAACAAGACTCCAGTTGCCCAGGAAACTGTACCAAGAATTGACAAATGGGAAACTAAAAAGATTCTGTACAGCAAAGGAAACAACAGAGTAAAAGGAGAGCCCACAGAATCGGAGAACTTCTGTGCATCCTACATCTAATTTCTAGAAAATACAAAGAACTTAAGAAATCAAACACCTAGATAACAACCAAAAAATAAGTGGACAATAGAACTGAACAGATTATTCTCAGAAGAAATACAAAAGACCAATAAACACATAAAAAAATCCTCAATATTCCTAGCCATTATTGTTGCTGTTAGGTGCGATTGAGTCGGTATCTGACTCATAGGGTTTTCAATGGCTGACTGTTTCGGGATTGCCTTGGGAGTGGATTGCCAGGTCCTTCTCCCATTTTTGCAGTGCTGGGAATTGAACTCAGGACCTCAGAGACTGCAGCGCAGCGCTCTACCAACTGAGCTAAATCCCAGCCCCTTCCTAGCCATTAGGAAAATGCAAATCAAAACAACACTGATACCCCATCTCACTCCAGGAAGAATTGCCAAGATTAACAAAACAAATAATAACAAATTCAGTCAAGGATGCAGAGATAAAGGAAGTCTTTTACACACTGGTGATGGGGCTGTAAATTAGTTCAGCCACTTTGAAAATCAATATGGAAGTATCTTAGAAAACTAAGAATAGACCTTCCATATGACCCAGCTATGCCACTCCTGGAAATATATCCAAAGGAAGATAAATCCTCATATCACAGGGATACCTGCACTTCCATATTTAATGCAGCACTCTTCACAGTTGCAAGCATATGGAATCAGGCAGGATGTCCATCAACAGAGGAGTGGATTAAAAAATGGTGATATGACATATATATGTATGTATGTATGTATATATATATATATATATATATATATATATATATATATGGAATATTAACATTAAAGAAGAATGAAATAATTTGTAGCAAAATGGATGGAGCTGGAGAACATCATTTTATGTGAATTAACCCAGACTCAAAAAAAGAAATACCATATGTTACCACACATATGTTGGAGCTAAGTCTAACTTAAAGGAAGAAAACAATATACATATTTGCTGTTTTTTTTTTTTTAGCTGTTGTTGAGTCAGGTCCAACTCATAGTGACTCTGTGTGCAACAGAATGAAACATTCTCTAACACAGTGCCATGCCCAGTATTATTGTCAGTGCTTCTCTGCTGTTCATATTTAGAGATATAAAAATGAACAATCATGCCTAAGAATGGAAAATACAAGCAGACCAGATAGGACAGGGGAATGGATCAGCAAATGGGAGTGGAAGTTATGGAAGTGGGGAACTGGAGGGGAAACAATACAGAGGCGTAGATAAGGAAAGGAAAAACTCAAAATACAGGCTATAATTATATGAATATATCAAAAAAGGGGAAAATCAATGAGACTATTATTGATGATTGCATACAGTTTTCATTGTTGGTGGTGGTGGTGCCATCAAGTTGAGTCCAACTCATAGCAACCCTATGTGCAGCAGATCCAAACACTTCTGGATCCTGTGCCAGGCACATGATCATATTTGTGTTTAAGGCCATTGTTGTAGACACTGTGTCAATTCATCTGGCGGAGGGTTTTCCTTTTTTTTCGTTGACCTGCCACTCTCCTGAACATGGTGTCTTTCTCCAGGGATTGGCCTCTCCTGACTACATGTCTGAAATATGTAAGACACAGTCTGGCCTTTCTTGCTTCCAAGGAGAACTCTGGTTGTGCTTCTTCTAGGACAGATCTGTTGGTTCTTTTGGCAGTCCATGGTATATTCAACAGACGTCTCCGGCACAATAATTCAAAAGCATTGATACTTTTCCTGCCTCCCTTGTTTAATGTCCAGCTTTCACAACCATGTAATGTGACTGAAAATACCATGACTGGCATGAGTCAGACACACCTTCGTCTTCAATGTGACAACTTTACTTTTCAATCCTCTAAAGCGATCTTTTGCCACAGCTTTTCCTAGAGCAATGTGTTTTTTGATTTCTTGACTGCTGCTTCCATGGATGTTGATTATAGAACCAAGCAAAGCAAAATCTTGGACAACCTCAATCTTTTCTCCATTTATTGTGAAGTTGCAGATTGACCCAGTCATTATTAAAATTCCTACTTTTTTCTTTTTGCTTCTTTATACTGTTCTGTAAAACATGTATAATGATGAACGTGTCAGCAAAGTTAATTTAATAGTGGCATAATGGATACAACAAGTGACTTATTACTCTGTACTCCACTAACATTTATAAATAATAATAAAAAAGAATTTCAATTGATCAGAGAGAGTTGCTGGGCACTCTGCTGGTACCACTTAGGAAGTTGTTTTCCCAGTATTCTTTTCACCATGTTCAGCTTCCCAGGTACTCAGAGGCCATTGCAGCCATGATCTAAGAGGGCCTGGATACCACTCAAATTGGTGGCAGATGTTGGCATTGACACTGGTTTTGCAAGAATGCAGAATGCAAGAGTTATGGGGTGTTAGAAGTTTCCACCCACAGTGCAAAGGGAAGCCTGGAAAGCCAAGGAAGATGTGACCAAATCATGAGTCCATGTAGGCAGTCTCTGAGAAGCAATGTGTGAAGCTGTGAGGGTGAAACTTAAGCTAAAATAGAGACCCAACTAAGTTGGAGAGGTCAGAAATATGGAACATCTGGCAAGGAAAGCCATAGGCAGGGAGCAGAGCCAGCCTGAGAGAGAAACCATGTGGGTTGCAAATGGTAAGGCCTTAGGGGTAAGGATGCCGAAGCACTTGGGAGCTCTAGGTATAATACCATGTATCCCAGATGCTAGTATCTACAACAGGGATGTGCAACCTTGTGGAATCTCTGGACAATATTGAGTAAAGAGGAATTATCTTGGGCTACACATAAATTATATAATATAGCTAGTACATATCCATGATAAGGAAGATCAGCAAGAAAATAAGTGCTAAAAAACACGATGTTAAAAGATTTTGTGAGGCTGCATTACTTCATGTTGTGGGCTGCATGTTTCCTATGGGCCATGGATTGGACATGCCTAATCTAGACAATTTAATGTTTGTCCTTCTGGGTTGTAGTATTGATTTGGTCCAACTCTTCCTTGTTATTCTCATATTCTTCTCTCTGGGAATAGGAATGTATGCCATGTGCCATTGTATTTTGGAAGAATGGAACCTTGTGTTTGCTTTTACAGGGGCTTGTAGCTAAGAATTTCCTTTGAGTCTGAGAAGAGATTTTGAACTTGGGCTTTTGAACAATTTTGGAACTGTAAGACTATGGGGACTTGTAAAGATGGACCAAATGCATTTTGCATTATAAGATGGACATGAGCCTCTTAGGGAATCAGGGTTGGAATGTTATGATTTATGTTGTGATTTAAGGAGATGTGTTTGGGTGTCAGGTTACAAGGGGTGGACTTGTGATGATTAGTATGATTGTCAACCTGATTAGCTTGAGGAGCATATAAGGGCTTAATAAATCTCACTGCTGCATGCATCTGTGAGGGGTTTCCAGAGAGGCTTATCTAAGGAGGAAAGACCAGCCCTAAATCTGGGTGGCACAATCCCATAATCTGAGGGCCTGTATGGAATAAAAGGAAAAACAAAGAGAAAACCTGTCAGCACAAGTCATCCTCTCCACCTACTTCCTGGCTGCCATGAGGTGAACTTCTCTGCTTTGCTATGCTCTCCCTGCCATGATGGACTGAAACCTCTGAAAGCATAAACAAAGTAAATCCTTCCTCCCTTAAGTTACTTATGTCAGTATTTTTGTCACAACAATGAAAAGTCTAATACAAGCACTAAGCTACAGATATTCTAGGGGCATGTGTGTGTGTGTGTTTGTAGATACAATACACCACACAGACATATAAAACACACATTCACTCTGCTCACTGGTAGATAAAACTTTGACTTTTTCAATACAACAGATTGCCTGTTCTCTGGTTCTACATTCTTTTAACTATAAGCAGTGACTTTTCCTTCTACCTACTGGAACATATTTTCTCATACTCTTTACTCCAAGATGACCTAAGATATAGATATTGAGAATAACACTGGAGAGATGTAAAACTTTTGTGAACACCATGGACATATTCAATAACTTGTTCACTAAGCCATAAACAAATAATGGTCATGAGAAACCAGAGCTCATCTGAGAAATGCACCATGTTTCAAAGCTTTGCAACAGATAATCTCAAGAATATAGGAATAGACCAAACAGGGATAATAGAATCTGTTCAATTTTTGGATACTTATATGTAGCCACGTTTCCTACACATGCTATTGTTGTTGTTGTTAGGTGCCATTTAGTCAAGTCCAACTCATAGTGACTCTATCTATAGCAGATTGAAACACTTCCTGATTCTATGCAAGGGACATGATCTTACTTATGTTTAAGCCCATTGTTGCAGACACTGTGTCAATCCATCTGGTGGAGGGTTTTCCTTTTTTTTGTTGAACTGCCACTCTCCCAAACATGATGTCCTTCTCCAAGGATTGATCTCTCCTGACTACATGTCTGAAATATGTAAGGCACAGTCTGGCCATCCTTGCTTCCAAGGAACACTCTGGTTGCACTTTTAGGACAGATTTGTTGGTTCTTCTGGCAGTCCATGGTATATTCAATAGATGTCTCCAGCACCATAATTCAAAAGCATCAATGCTTTTCCTGTCTTCCTTGTTTATTGTCCACACATGACATAGGGACATTGTATTTACCTGGATTTTTCTCCTGATAAAATACTTTTTCTGTTTTTCATTAAGTTGTCCTAATTTTTTTCTAGGACAGCATTTTATATTTCTACTTTTTTGTATATAAGACTCTCTCTTCATAATCATAGGACCTTATTTGCCATTCCAGCCCTACCCATTGTGGCTTTATATCCCCCCTTTCCATATTTTAGCTGATCTTCCAAGGCAGTATGATGAAAATTTGATTGACATGTATGCCAATGGTGAGGCGTTTGGGGAAATAAAGTATTGGATGAAATAAAGAATTCAGGCCAACAGAAATATATAAAGATCATGATGAGAATGAAACTCAGATTCTATAATATTAAATAACTGATAAACTGGAAAGACAAGTAGTTGTCCTAAGAAAGGGGAAAAATGGCTTGAGATCTTAGGAGTTTACAAGGAAGGTGAGACTGAAGACATGACAATGTGGGTGGATTGACTGACTTGGATTGAAGGGTTGAAGTTGAGTTGGACAAAGAACCTTTTTGTTGTTTGACTATTACAGACTAGAGAATGTTTCTCAGAGGCTTTAATAATCACTGCAGGGTTCTTCTAATCTTGAAATGTTTTTCTTTCAAGCATTCAAAAGGTAATTTTGTGCTTAAAAGCTGCCCCATTAAGGGAGCTATTATCTTACCTTCTCAATGCCCTAATCACACATAAATTAAATTAAAAGCACTGGTTGCCAGATTTTCTTTTGGATTAATCATAATTACCTAGAAAATAGTTTTGAAAAATCATTAGGTTGCAAAAATAGTATTTGGTTTGTGCAGTACACTTTAATCCCAGCCATATTTATCAGTTAGCTCTATCCCTTTGTGACCTTTTATATCACAGAATAACCTTGTATAATTATACTTACAGAGCAAGAAGCATCAAACAGCATCCACTGTCTGTCCTTATGACATCATAACTTTGAAAAGTATAAAAAAGTCAGCTTCTTCTTGAACTTTAAGATTTTAAACAATATAATTTCTTGATCTAATCAATTTTTTTGTCCATAGAAATAATTTTCTGCAAAGACTCATGAAAAAGCAAACTGTAAATGGAGTTTGTCTCATTGAGTGGCCTGGTGCTATTTCACTGGGTTTCTTTTTGATAAACAACATTTTGTGTGTGTGTGTGTGTTTCTCCTGGGGTACCAATGCAGAATAAGCAAAGATGTTTGGCAGACAGACACATTTTAAAAATTAGCATAACATTTTCTTATAGGGAGTTTCATAGAAAATGAATATTCTTATAAGATAGACTTATTATATATTACATATATAGTTACACATGTATACTATATTGAATAATGGAATGTATTTTGAAAAGTAGAACTCTATTTGCACCAATAAATATTTTAATACTTGGGTCCTATTTAAGAAGTAAATTTAAGGCTGTTCTCTACTAATTAATCTGTTATATACCTTAGTACTTTAAAATAAAATATACTCAGTTAAAGTATTTCATTTCAGCTTTGCAGTAGCCCTAAATTGTGATGATATTTTCAACCCTAGGTGAATAAACTACTTGTTATTGTTGTTAGGTGCCATCCAGTCAGGTCCTATTCATAGTGATCCCATGTACAACAGAAGGAAACAATTTCCAATTCTGTGCTTTATGTTTAAGCCCATTGTCACAGACACTCTGTCCATCCTTCTAGTTGAGTGTCTTCTTTTTTCTCATTGACCTGCCATTCTCCAAAATATGATGTTCTTCTCCAGGGATTTATCCTTCATAACAACATGCCTAAAATACATGAGATGCAGTCTAGCCATCCTTGCTTCCAAGGAGCACTATGGTTGCACTTCTTCTAGGACAGTTCTGTTTGTTCTTTTGGCAGTGAATACTCTTCCCCAACACCATTATTCAAAAGCATCAACTCTTCTCCTGTCTCCCCTATTCAACTTCCAACTTTCGCAACCATTTCTTGTGACTGAAAATACCATGATATGAGCCAGGCATCCTTTGTCTTCAATGTGACATCTTTACTTTTCCACACTTTAAGGAGGTCTTTTGCAATAGCTTTTCCCAATGCAATGTGTCTTTTTTTTTTTTTTGACTGCTTCTTCCAAGAGTACTGATTATAGAAGCAAGTAAAGCAAAATCTTGGACAACTTCAATCTTTTCTCCATTTATCATGAAATTGCTTACTGACCCAGTTGTAAGGGTTTGAGTTTTGTTGATGTTGTGGAGCAATCCATATTGAAGGATGTGTTCTTTGATCTTCATCAGTAAATGTTTCAAATCCTTTTAACTTTCAGCAAGCAAAGTTGTGTCATGTGCATAATGCAGATTGTTAATGAATCTTCTTCCAATCATGATGCTGAGTTATTCTTCATAAAGCCCAGCTTCTTGGATTATTTGTTTAGCATAGAGATTGAGGAAGTATGGTGATAGGATACAGCCCCCATGTGTCTGTCACTTTGCCATATTGTGAGGACTTGCATGTTGCTGAAAGCTATACTACTCGTACTACAGATACCAGCATGGTCACCCATGGTGACCAGCCATTGAAAACTCTATGAATAGCAGAGAAGCATGACAATAGTGTTTCCTCTGTTGTACAGAATTGGATACTGACTTGATGGCACCTAACAACAATAACATAATCTTCTTAGTTTATGGTATTTTGTTATATGGTCCTGATCCTATTAAAATAATATCTAACACCTGTAGACAATTCAGGGCTGGGATTTAGTTCAATTGGTAGAGAGCTGCTTTGCAGTCTCTGAGGTCCTGGGTTAGTTTCCCAGCACCACAAAAATGGGAGAGGGATGTGACAATCCACTCCGGAGGCAATCCCAAAATAATTAGCCACTGAAAACCCTATGAGGGTCAACTATGAGTCAGACATGACTCAATGGCACCTAAAGACAACAATAGACAATTCAGGGATGTGGTTTAGCTCACTTGGTAGAGTGCTGATCTGGACTTCCTGAAGCCCAGGGTTTGATCCCTACCACTGCAAAAATGAGAGAAAGGCGTGGTAATCCATTCCCAAAGCAAAGCAATTCTGAAGCAATCAGCCACTGAAAAGGTGGCTGATAAGGTTTCAGCTGAGCTTCCATACTAAGACAGACCAGGGAGAAGGACATGGCTAACCTGATCCCAAAATAATTAATCATTGAAAACCCTATAAATAACATACAAGCACTTTCAGATATGGTTCTGGAAAATGACTCCCCCACAAACTGGCACTCCAAAAATGACTGGGAAAGAGTTGCTTCCTCAAAGTAGAGTCTACTTTACTGACAGAAATGGAATAACGACACAGGAACCTCCGGTTGCTGATGTGGCATGCTCAAAATGAGGAACAAAAGCTGTAAACATCCATTAATAATTAGCACATGGAATTTATGTAGTATGAATCCAGGAAAGTTAGAAATCATCAAAAGGGAAAAGGAACACATAGACTTTGACAGTCTAGCTCATCAGTGAACTAAAATGGACTGACAAACTACATAAGACAGTTATATAATTTTCTTAAATTTATGTGTCAAGTTCGATATAGAAGAGGCTTAAATAGTTTATTTCATTAAGTAAAATTATGAGAAGGGATACTTGCACTGTAGATTTGAATTTAGAAGTTAGTAGGAAATAGATGAGACAAGATGAGGAACCAGAACACCATGAGACAAGATGAGGAGCCAGAAAATTACACAGAAGGAAACTCCAAAACTTAGAAGATGAGGAGTATCTAAGCTGGGTGCTGTGGTGCACACTTATGATCCCAAAGATTCAAGAAGCTGAGGCAAGAGGAACACATGTTTGAGGTCAGAGGCAGGCTGAACAATTTAGCAAGACTCTGTTACAAAATATAAAAACGGGGCTGGTGTGCAGCTCAGTGCCAGAGCATGGCCTAGTATGTGCGCGACTCCAGGTTCTACTGTGCCACGTTAGTTAAGTGTTCCAGTGGGACAGCAAAGACAAGATCTTGATTAGATTCTGGAGAGAGTGAGAAAAGTGGAACACAGAAGTCAAAAACAGTTAAAAATTCTTTTATTAAAAGAGGAAAAGTCCTGGATGCTGGCTGAAGGCAGATACAAACCTCATGGAGGAATTTTGTTTTGAGATGAGAGATATTTCAGAATGTCTGCATGATGAGAACTATCCTAAACATGGGGAGGCATTTATGAATAGGAGAGAGGATGGGTAGGGTACAGAAAAGTAAAGAGGTAAAATGTTGCTTAAGGGTGTGTCATAGACACTTATGTATTTGTAGAATCTTGTGGTTCCCTTGTTCTCCTGGCCTTGGCCTTGATCCAGGAATATCTGATGGAGGTTAGGACACATGGGAAAGTATAGCACAGCAAGCAAGAACAATATGTTTCTCTATGGACTCTAGTAGTCAATGTCTTAAGCACATCACAGTCATATGTGGGGGTAAGACTTTGCTACAAGCTGTAGATTTTTCTTATCATTTTGAGTACCTAGCCTGTAGGAAATGGGAAAATTGAAATGCCTGAAGGAGGAGGCCATTCTTGATCCATATGAAGCTCCACTGTGATTTTGTTTTATCTTCTTGTTATTGAGTACTCAGTATTTTGTCACAGGAGCCTTTTCTGTCATGATTTAATGCTCCATGCCCTAAAGAGAGTTTGAGGTCAAGAAGTTCTGGGTCAAGATGTGTGACTTCATATACACTGTGGCTAACTTCACAGAGAAGCAGTTTCCAAAACAGATTATTTGGGACATGCTTTTAGGTTAATAGGATGGTAATGTGAGAGGAATTGGTAATTACATTGTAATGGAGAATCTAACTTGGTTTGTCTATAATTTGCCAAGCAGAGTAAGGAATAACAATTATTGAATAAATATAAACCTGTACTCACTGATAAGGATCAGACCCCAATCTCCACTCTCCTGCTTAAGTGAGGTATTCTCTGAGGAAAGCTGGTGATTGAGAAATAAAGCAAGAAATATGGAATGAATTATTTGTTGGTGTTTGTTGTTAGGTGCTTTCGAGTATGGGCTGACTCCTAGTGACTCTATATACAATAGAAGGAAATACTCCCTGATTCTATGCCAGGCTCACAATCTTACTTATATGTAAGACAATTGTTGCAGTCACTATGTCAAGCTATCTCATTTTTCTCATTGACCTGATTATACTTCTAGTACAGATCTGCCTGTAGCTGTATCACTGTGGTGTCTGACCCTGTCAGATCTCAGAAGCTAAGCAGGGTCAGGCCTGGTTAGTACTTCGATGGGAGACCTCCTGGGAACATCAGGTGCTGTAGACTTGGGAGAAGGACTCAGAAACCCACTCCCCAAAACAATCAGCCATTGAATACCCTATGATTAGCAGAGAAGCACTAACAGTGTTTTGCCTGTTGTACTTAGGGTCATTATGAATCAGATACCAATTTGATGGTACCTAAAAACAACAACAACAACAACAACAACAACAACAACAACAACAACAGGACAGACGTATTGGTTCTTTCAGCAGTCCATGGTATATACATAGTCATCTCCAACACCATAATTCAAAATTATTAATTCTTCTCCTGTCTCCCTTATTCAATGTCCAGCTTTCACAACCATATGATATGACTGAAAATACCATAGCAGGAGTCAGGCGCACGTTCATCTTCAACATGACATCTATAGTTTTCATACTTTAAAGAGGTCTTTTGCAGCAGCTTTTCCCAATGTAATGTGTCTTTTAATTTCTTGACTGCTGCTTCTATGAATCTTGGTTGTAGGAACAAGTAAAGCAAAATCTTGGATAACTTCAATCTTTTCTCCATTTGTCATGAAGTTGCATGCTGACCTAGTTGTAAGGACTTTTGCTGATGTTGAAGCACAATCCATACTGAGGGATATGTTCTTTGATCTTCATCAGTAAATATTTCAAATCCTCTTCACTTTCAGCAAACAGAATCATGTCATCTGCATAACACAGGTCGTTAGTGAGTCTTCCTCCAATCATGATGCTGCAATCTTCTTCATAAAGTCCAGCTTTGCAGATTTTATTTGCTCAACATATAGATTGAAGTGATATGGTGAATGGATACAGACCTGACACATACCTTTCTCAACTTTAAACCTAGCAGTGTTTCCTTGTTCTGTTTGAACGACTGCCTCCAGGTACACATACAGATTCCTCATGAGTACAAATAAGTGATCTGGTTTTCCCATTCTTCACAGTGTTATCCACAATTTGTTATGGTCCACAGAGTCAAATGCCTTTGCATAGTCATGAAACATCGACATCTTTCTGGTATCCTCTGCTTTTGGCTAATATCCATCTGACATCAGCAATGAGGTCCCTGGTTCCCTGCTCTGTTCTGAATTTGGGTTGATTTTCAGCAGTTCCCTGTCTATATACTGGTGCAATCACTTTTGTATAATTTTTAGCAAAATTTTGCTTGTGTGTGATATTAATGTTATCACTAGATTGTTTCCACATTCAGTTGGATCCCCTTTCTTTGGAGCTTGATATTGCTCTTAGGTGCCGTCGAGTCAGTATCCGACTCATAGTGACCCTCATAGAGTTTTCAATGGCATATTGTTTCGGGATTGCCTTGGAAGTGGGTTGCCACGTCCTTCTCCTATTTTTGCGGTGCTGGGAATCAAACTCGGGACCTCAGAGACTGCAGAGTGGCGCTCTACCAACTGAGCTAAATCCCAACCCACTTTCTTTGGAGTAGGCACACATATAGGTCTCTTCCAGTCAGTTGGCCAGGTAGCTCTTTTCCAAATCTATTGGCATAAACAAGTGAACACCTCCAGTCCTGTCTCTCTTTGTGGAAACATCTCAATTGGTATTCTGCCAGTTCCTGGAGCTTTGTGTTTCAGCAATGCCTTTAAGGTAGTTTCTATGTCTTCCTTCAGTACCATTGGTTCCTGATTATATGTATCCTCTTAAAATTTTTGGTCATCCACCAATTCTTTTTGGTATAATGACTCTATGTATTCCTTCCATCTTCTTTTGGTGTTTCCTGCGTTGTTTAATATTTTCCCAGCAGAATCCTTCACTGTTGCCACTCAAGGCTTGGATTTTTTATTCAATTGCTTGAGCTTGAGAAAAACAGAGCATGTTCTTCCTTTCTGGTTTTCTATCTCCAGCTCTTTGCACATGTCATTGTAATATTTTCTTTTGTCTTCTTGAGCTGCCATTTGAAATCTGTTTAGTTACTTAACTTCATCTTGTCTTCTTTTTTACATTAGCTGCTTGACATTCAAGGGCAAGTTTCAGATTTCTTTTGACATGCAATTTGGTCTTTTCTTTATTCCTGTCTTTTTACTAACCTTTTGCTTTCCTCATGAATATTATCTTTGATGTCATGTCACAACTGGTCTGGCCTTAGATTATTAACTTCTAATGCAGCAAGCCTGTTCTTGAAGTGGTCTCTGAACTTAGTTGGGATATACACAAGGTCATACCTTGACTCTCATACACTTATTCTAATTTTCTGTCACTTCAGTTTGAACTTGCATGTAACCACTTGATGGTCTGATCCACAATCAGTACCTAGTCTTGTTCTGACATTTGATAATGAGCTTTCCCTTTATCTCTTTCCGCAAATATAGTCAATTTTGTTCCTGTATGTTCTATCTTGTGAATTCCATGTGTATAATTGCCATTTATGTTGTTGAAAGAATGTATTTGCAATGAAAAGGTTGTTGTTCTGACCAAATTTTATCATGCAATCTCCAGTATCATTTCTGTCAACAAAGCAATATTTTCTAACTAAAGAGGTCTGTGAGGACCCAGCTTCAATGTCTAGCACCATACAATTGGGATAAGGATGTTACAGCCCACTCCTGGAAACAATCTTGAAAAAAATCAGCCATTGAAAGCCCTATGAGGGTTGCTGTGAGTCAGACCTGATTTGATGGCACCTAATAACAATGAATTATTTATACTATCCTATATTAATATTATCATAAATTATTAATGAATTAGTATAAACTATTAGAAAATAAAGTTATTATATTTTTGGGCTTCTCTAGAAGTGTGGATTTTTTTATTGAGCCTCAGGTGTAAGTCTACATCACTGCAAAGTCCTCAAACCCAGAATTACTTGTAGGAGGAGCTATAGGAAGCAGATGAAGACTGCTTCAACAGGGGCTAAGAGAGTGGCAATTCTTAGATATTCACTTGTCACAAAATGTAATGAGTTCATGCAGTTTAGCTACTCCCCTCAAAAGATCTAGGAATTGCTCCACAATATCTTGCTCATTGCCAGGGGGGTCTCTGGGGCCTAGAGGAGCTATAAGGGTAGTGTGGGAAGACCTGCACAAGGAGCAAAATAGGATGGGGTCATAACTAAGGCCCGTAATATGGTTCAGTCTTTTTCCTATTGTTCAGTTGTGCAAAGATCTGTGAGGAACTGGCCAATTTCCTTCCTCCATGAAGAACAAAATGTCAGAATATGACTGACAGACGAGTCTCACCCCAAAAAGTGGAGTTGATAGTTGCTAATGACTCTGACACGTTTATAATTTTCAGTGCTCAAACAGTGGTCATAATGGTATATCTATTCTCAGTCAATTCTTTCACATTTATACTCAAACTCCTCCCCATTCCACACAGTTATGTTTAGATTCCTTCCCCCCTCCCACATATTTAGAATTCTGTCTCATAACTTTTCTACTTGGTCCTTATATCTATAATATTTCCCACACCCTCTTTTATAGCTATACATGTGGTCCTAGCCACAAATTCTCCTTTAATGTAGATCTTAATGAGACAGTAAGTCCAGAGCCTGAAGTATTAGTAACAAAAATGAAGTTTCCTTTTCCTTGCGGGCAGGGAGATACATTCCTTAAATGTTCAAATATGTATCTGAAGTGATATGGAATATTTTCATGTTATTTTAGCAGAAATGATAGGAGACTGGCAAAATAATTTATGCTTTCCTTTTTTTTAAAAAAAGTTTCAGTCACTTAAGTCAGTGAAAGAAGATCAAAAGAAAACACAAAAAAATAAATTTTTTCCAACAGGACAAAAAATATAGATGTGTGTGATATGTGTGTATATACACATACATATATATGTGTGTATGTATATATACACATATATACACATATCACACACACACTCTTACTACATTTTTATGTCTTTTATTTAGAACAAGAGATCCTACATGATATGTTGAGTGACTGAAAGAGTATTGCTGAAGCCAAAGGCACTTTGATGTACACATACAGATTTAGGAACTTTTGAAAGATTGTCATTCATCCATTCAGATCTAAAAAACAGAAGAGGAAGGAAGAGGAGGAAAGGAAAAGGAGGAGCAGAGAGGGAAATGTAGGTAAGAGAAGAAAAAGAAATAGAAGTAACCAAAACAACTTGCACTCCAAAGAGACTATGGTAAGGAATCAAAGGAAACACTTATTCATGTTGAGACTGATATTTATGTAAAAAGAATTATTTTCTTTGCTTGGGTTTTCTTCTTTACAATAAGTACTAGTGCTTCTATGGAAGGAGATATGATGAATCCTTGATTAAAGGTACTGGCATAAGTTAAATGCCTGAAGTCACAGAGAGTGATCTTATTTGGAATGAGCAAGATGTTCCCTACTAGATAGGTAACAGTAATTATAGGCTTCCCCAACTGAAAATATTTGGTGCTGTTTAGCCTATTTGCTTTTGATTTCATGCTGCTGGAGTGTCATATTTGGATGGGCTTGTCACAGGGAAGTAAAATATAGGTGGTACTTATAGAAGAATCCAATGTGTACAAATGAGAAATTTAGCTGCTGTTTATGAAGAGTCTAAAATATGGATATGTGCCCAAGAGAGGTGGAACACTAGGGACTAAAAAGAAAGGAATGGAGTTAGAGACTTTAAGAAGTCAAGATCAACAGAATCAGTGATAGGAAGATGAAAAAAATGCAGAGGGAAGAATAAATAAGGGTGGATAAAATAATGACACTATTATATGGCCCTGCAGACTGAAGCTCACTATATTGATGTTACATGTATTGTGATCTTCACAAAGAGTGAGAAAGATATTATGGTAAAGAGAGGAGAACCAAGGATAAGATGTTAAGTAGTTTGCTTGGGTTAAACAGCTGGTGAAAAAGCTGGGCTCCAGGTGGTTGTCTAGTTCCAAATGTGTGATCTTAACAGCTGTTTCAACCTCAGAAGCCAGGAGAATTGTGATACTATTAACAGAAATAGGAAAATGAATGACTACAATGTGTGTAGATGTGGGGAGGATGAGAAGAGGGGCCTAGGTTGTTTTTGTTATTACCCTAGTGATGTATTCACTTTTTACCAATCATTATTGTCTTCATATTATAAATAACATTAATTGGAGTCTGTTTTTGTAAGTATGCTTCGTACATGAGAAACATCCATGGATCCTTCCAAGAAAGCTTAAACATCAAACCTAAAAAAATATTCAAATAAATCCCTCCATTCTTATTTATTTCTCTGTACATATATTAGTGGACTGTCACAGCTGACATCTGCAGAAAATCACCATGAAGGAACACATCTTCCTTAGTGTGATTTAGTAGTATTTGTTACTTTTCATAACACATTGGGGAAATATGTTTTTCCCCATGACATTTTAACTTTTTCCTACGTGCTTATTTTTCTTGTAGATTATTTTTTTCTGTACCTAGCCCATTGTTCTTTTCTTTCATTTTTCTTTCAAATAAACAATATGCTCTTATAAAGTGGTATTTTCAAATCCAAAATTAACCTCCCATGTGCCTCAGGATATCTGTTGAAAGTATTTCTCCTATGAGATATTTTTAGTGCATGCTTATTTGACCATCTACTCCATTATTTATTTTCTGACCCTGTTGCTGATTAGACAGGGAAACTTGTGCTGATTATAATCATAAATTTAAACAATTTAAGAAAAATAACAAGGCAAACCAAAAATACCACAGAAGCCTTTGGAAAAATTGAAGTGAAGATGAGTGTAATGGCCTGGGTGAACCATTGAAAGATACAGTTCCATGTTTCCCTAAGTAAAACTTCTGTAACATTACATGGAATGAAAAGCAAAATATTTGTTTTAAACTTTTGCTATGAAATACAGCAAACTCACCTGATTTAAAATAATTTAAAAATATATTTGAAATAAAATTTCTTTAGTCCCATATAAACATTACTTTTTTGTCCCCCAGTACTTAGGGTTTGAACCCAAAGCCTTATCCTTATCCGTGCTAGGTACAACTCCACCACTGAACTATACCCACGGCCATTTTTTTATTTTTTCATTTTGAGGCAGGGTCTTGCTTAATTGTACAGGCTGCCTCTGGTCTCAAACTCATGATGGTTTTGCCTCAGCCTCCCAAGTAACTTGAGATTATAATAGTGAGCTACTGTGTCTGGCTTAAATGTTTTATTACTATCTCAATTTTTTTGATTGTCATTTAAGAACATATTAATACTGGTGCAGTGACCAATTCTAATTTCTAATTGCTCACAGAAATAATGGGATAGTTTTTGCCTTACTCATTCTCCTATACTTATTCTATGAGGCACTTTATTTTTCATGCCCCTTGGTGATATCTGTCATTCTTGTTATTAATTTATTCCATGCTTCCTGTAAGTAGTGAACACGTATGTCTACTTCATCACCATTTACCTACTATTGGCAAGAAAAATATCTGAAATATTAAATAGGTATTCAGTGTAGGGGGAAGGCTATTTCTAAAGAGTGCTACAGCTATTTCTAAGGATAATGAGGCATGACAGAGACAAGTACTTTCCAAAAGCAGGGCCCACCATTAAAACCACAGGCTACAAGGATGAGGCAACTAAGGTAAGACTCTTCAAAGCAAATTTAATCAGATTAAACCCCCAAACTTTTCAAAACTGAACTATATCTAGCCAAAGTCAAGCCAGGTACAGGCTGCCCAGAGACCTCTCAAAAAAATCAGCAGCCCATTACCCAGGTGCAGAGCAATAAACATCTCCGTTTGCTTTGGCCCTGTGCCCTCCTGTAGTGTACTCTTTTTTTCTTTTCTACTGTATTCTGGGCTTTGATATATATATGTTTTTTTTAATCACACATGGCACCAGAGACATCTCCAATCACTACATTCAGAATGGGTTGGGATTTAGATCAGTTGGTAGAGCACTGCTTCACACCCTCTGAGGACCCAGGTTAGATCCCCAGCACCACATAAATGGGAGGAGGACATGGCAATCCACTCCAGAAGCAATCCTGAAACAATCAGCCATTGAAAACCCTGAGGGTTGCTATGAGTCAGAGCCAAAACAGCACCTAACAGCCATAACAATATGTTCAGAGTGGGACTGCAGTTTAGCTCAGTTGTTAGAGTGCTTACTTGTGCACTCTGAGGCCCTGGGTTCAATCTCCAGTACTGCAAAAAATAGGAGAAGGACCTGGTAGCGTATTACTGAAACAATCAGCCCTCTAAAACCCTATGAGTATCAGAGAAGTTGGCACAGTGTTGGGGAGTGTTTTATTCTGTTGTACACAGGGTTGCTATGAGTTGGAGTTGACTTGAAGGCGCGTAACAACAACGTTCAGAATATGTCTAGAATGAATTGATGAATGTGAGACATTTGATCAGACTGTATTTGCAGTGTGATATGGGTACAAATAAAAATAACATAAAAATTCTCTTAGTCACTGAAGCTTTGGGCTTGAAATATGTGGTTATGCTTCTCTTTGCAGTTTTTACTTCAATAGAAAATGACATTTCTATTCAGAATTACCTTGTTTTTATTTTATGATGCAAAACCTCACTAAATCTTCTGGAAGACATTTTTATTTGATCATGTTGTTGTTAGGTGCTGTCGAGTCATGTCTGACTCATAGCAACTCTTACAGGTTTTACAATGGCTGATTGTTTTGGGATTGCCATGGGAGTGGATTGCCACGTCCTTCTCCCATTTGATTCATAGCTCATATTTAATGATGACTTCATATCAAGGATACTTATAGAATTAAGTTTGAGATTTCTAATTACAAGTAAACGCGCCTGCAGCCATAGCCCTGTGGCATCTGATCCCGTCAGATCTCAGAAGCTAAGCAGGGTCAGGCCTGGTTAGTACCTGGATGGGAGACCGCCTGGGAACACCAGGTGCTGTAGGCTTGAGAGAAGGACCTGGCAACCCCCTCCCAAAAATCAATCTGCCATTGAAAACCCTATGAACAGCAGAGAAGCACTGACAATAGTGTTTCCCCTGTTGTACAGAGGGTCACTATGAGTCAGATACCAACTCGACGGCAACTAACAACAACAACAACAATTACAAGTATTTCTATGTCTCACAGTCATAATTTTATTAATTAAATTAATTATTTATTTATTCAGTACTCAGGAGTTGAATCTAGGGCCTCATGTAGGCTTTTACAAGTACTCTACCAGTGGGCTGCACCTTCAGCACATTTTTTTCTTTTTATTTTGCAACAGTGTCTCACTAAGCTACACAGGCTGCTTCTGGTCTTCTACATGCAATAGTCCTTCTTCTACTTCCTAAATTGCTGGGATTACAGGTGTGTGCCACTACGCCCAGCATCCAGATTTTTTAAAAAGTAATTTTAATGCAGCATTTCCAGGAGTGGCCCTTCTATTTGTGAAAATTCTATGTATCTTTCTGATTCATTCTGTGCAAGAAAATATTACTTAGGTAAAAATATAAAATGTAGCATTCACATTCATATAATTAGTCCTTGATAAGCATATTATAATTTATTTCTTATTTAGTAAATACAAACAAGTATGCTTAATAAGCATGATCCATGATGTAATCAAGCCATCACTTTTTCTGCCCCACTATCCTTGTTAACTTTTTCCAGTGCACTAATTTTCCTTTTCTCTGTGTGAAAATGACATTAAATTTATGACTTTTCTTTTCAGACCATAGTCCCTCTAAACTGCATATGATCTCAACCTAGAAATTAGCATGTCTGGTACCTATAATTAAACTCTGAATTTGCATGTATTAAATCTTTGCTCCTACCATTAACCCACCTTTACTTACAGAGGTCTATTTTAGACTGGAAATTATAGGAAAAGGAAGGAGAGGAATGAAGAATGAGACTGAATTCTCCTTCTTTCCCCTAACAACTATAGTTTGACTTCACAAAGTGGAGGAAGATTTGGTCAGGGGCAAGACAAAATAAACCTTCATTTGCTCAGCTGCTACATTGCTCTGCTTGCATACTGTTGGAATGCAAATTTGTACAGCCATTATGGAAAACAGTGTGGAGGTTCTTCAAAAAATTAAAAATAGGTATGCATTGTAATCCACCAATGCCTGCAGCCTTACCACTGTGGCATCTGATCCCATCAGATCTTCGAAGCTAAGCAGGATTGGGACTGATCAGTATTTGGATGGGAGACCGGCTAGGAACACCAGGTGCTGTAGGCTTGCGAGAAGGTTCCAGAAACCCACACCCAAAAAACAATCAGCCTTTGAAAACCCTATGAATAGCAGAGAAGCATTGACAATAGTGTTTCACCTGTTGTACATAGAATTGCTATGAGTTGGACACTGACTCGATGGCACCTAACAACAATGATGCAGCAATCATATACCTAAAGGAAATGAAATTAGTATGTTAAATCTTTACTCCCATATTTATTCAAACCCTATTTACAATAGCCAAGACATAGAAACTCTCTAAGTGTCCCTCTAATGGGGGATGGCTAAAGAAAATGTACATATATTTAATGGAATCTTGTCCAGCCATAAAAAGAATGAAAACCTGTCATTAATGATAACATGGATAGAACCGGAGATCATTATGTTAAATGAGCCAGGCACAGAAAGACAACTACCATATAATCCCATTCATATGTACAAATGTTGACCTCATACAAATTAAGAGTATATTGATGGTTACCAGAGGCTGGGGAGAGTAGTGGGAGTGCTGGGAAAAAGTTGATTGGTGGGTACTATGTTACAGACAGAAGTTCTGGTGTCTCTATTGCAGAAGAGGATGACTATAGATGCTCACAATGCACTCTGTATTCTAAAAACCTAGAGTAAGGATTTTAAATGTTTTTGCCATAAATAATAGATAAGATGAGTCAAGATGGCAGATTGATAACACACTCCGAGAGACCTGGTGAAACAGGAGAGCTAAAATAGTGAGACACAAACTTTATACCAAACAGATAGAAATAGCAAAAAGGAAAAAAGAGATAAGAAACAAAAAATCAGTTTGAGTTGTGTAGTCTCAACTGCAGATTAAAAGAAGAAGAGGAAAAAAAAAACAGCACAGGAGGATATGGCAGGAATGCCATTGGAGGCACTACACAGACTACTTCAGTGGGAGAGGAGGACTGATAACCTTGCAGGTAGTTGGGAGCCCTCTGCACTACAGAGTAGACTGACAAATGGAGGCTGACTACTGAATGGGGGGTTTGAGGGCACACTGATACAGTACCAGAAGGGAACGGGCACATGCTCCACAGTAGTCTCAAAGACAAAGCAATATGATCTTTCACCCCACTGAACAGCCTTGGGCACTTAAGGAGCCACTGCCATCTGTGAACCAGACTATTGCCCAATCAAATAAACCTTGAGACAAGCTGCTGAGTGGCCTGAGAAGTTGGTTGCTACTGGGCACAATCCAGCAACATGGAATCCCCAGGTGTCCTACCCTCCACTTTGGTGCTGTACAGTTGGCTAGGAACAAGTGAGACTGTGTGTGTGTGTGTGCCAGGCAGAAAGACCCAAATGTATAGCAATGCACAGGAACCAAATGCAGAGGCTTAGCATGCTTAGGGAGGTGAAGTACCTGGATCATCTTGAAGCTGGACTTACCTGCAAATGAACAGATGAACTCCTGGGTGGGCTCATCACCCATTTGGACTCCTGGGTGGGCTCATAACCCATTTGGAAGACTGAGTCACAGCCAGGGCCCACTCCCACACACAGTTTTCCCAGGTGACCCAACCACAGTGTAGGCTTAGGTCACTTTGGTGGACAAGACAGATTGAACCAGCTAGGCTGTAACCACGCTGAGGAGGGAGAACTAGGGGTGCTGTTGGGCGATGTATAGAGCCCGACAGAGCAGCTGCCCATAACATAGCTCTCAGGGTCCCAGTGGGGATCATGGTGATCCAGAGGGCAGTGTTCCTGGAACAACATCATCCCACAGATGTGTAGAGTGATTTGTGGCATCCAATCCCGTCAGATCTTGGAAGCTAAGCAGGGTCATGCCTGGTTATTACTTGGATGGGAGACCACCAGGGAACACCAGATACTGTAGGCTTGGGAGACAGAACTGGCAACCCACTCCCAATCAATATGCCATTGAAAGCCCTATGAACAGCAGAGAAGCACTGACAATAGTGTTTCACCTGTTGTATGTAGGGTTGCTATGAGTTGGATACCGACTCAATGGTACCTAACAACAGCAACAATGTGCCCACTCTTAGAACTGATCTGCAACAGTGGCAGGGAGATAGGACTGTGTCTGCTGATAAGCAACATCTGGATGGCAGGTGGGACTCACAAGGAACCAGGTGACTGACAACTAGACTGAATCAATTGGCATGAGTTGATCTGTTTCTGGATTAATTTGTTTTCCTTCTTTTCTCTTTCTTTTTATGATTGTATATGTCTGGGTTTTGATTTCTTGGATGTTATTGTTTTATTGCTGTGCTGCATTGGTTCTTCTGTTGTTCGTTTTCCTCTTCACTTTCTCTCTTCCTCTACTTTAGACTTTGATACTGTTTTTTTATCCCTCTCACTCGTCATAATTTTTAGCCATTATTCTTTCTGGGTTATCCCAGTCTATCGATACTTTGCAATTTGATTTGTCAAAACCAAAAAAAGGTCATCCCCCATCCTCATGTTTGTTATTCTTCCTGGAATATCTGTATAATCATTTCTATAAATTTCATACCAGGAAGAAATACGTTTATATTCTAATACTCGCTCTGCTTACTCTTCTTCCTTATCCCTATCTAATCATTTTCTTGCCCTTATTCCCCACCCGACTATCCATCAGACCTTTATCTTTTTGCCATATATATCTATACTATACTCAGTATTACCCAAAAATCTATTTGTCAATACCCCTAACAACCCCTTCCCACAGGTATCTTTTAAAGAACACCAGGATTCAAGCAAAATTAATCATAATTAAATGTGAGATTGGACAAATCTATTACTTTAGCAATAGAACACTTCCTACACTCCATGATACTGGGGACCAAGATCTCAAAAGAAGTCATTTAAACCAAGGATACCCCCAAATATTTAAGGCAGTGATAACCAGACTAAGGAATGCCCCAAACTCAATACAAAATCATAAAAAAATATGAAAAATTAAGATGAAGAAGATACACCAAATGATTATAATCTTCAACAAATGAAATTAAATATACCAAAATACTAGCTGGGCATGATGGCACACGCCTGTAATCCCAGCGGCTCAGGAGGCAGAGGCGGGAGGATTGCAAGTTCTAGACCAGAGGCAGTCTGCGTAATTTAGTGAGACCCTGTCTCAAAAAGTAAAAAAATGGGATGAGGTGCAGCTCAGTGGTCTAGCACTTGCAGAACATGCAAACACGAGGCCCTGGGTTCAAACCCCAGTATCACAAGCAAACAAACAAACATATATATATATATATATATATATATATATATATATATATATGCCAAAATACTAGGAATACCAGAAAAATAACTTGTAAGTCTACTATAAGAATGTCAAAAGACCTCAAAGATAGCACTACTAAATGAATGAATTTGAATTCATTACTAGATGAATGCAATTGAAGCAATGGACAAAGTGGTATAAAACTTGGAGGAAAAATTCAGCAAATAAAAATTGAGATCCTGAAAAAGAACCAGGTGGAAAACCTTGATCTAAAAAACATGGTTGATCAAACAAAAGTGACAGTAGAATGTAATGTTTCCATACTGGAAGAAGTAGAAAACACAGTATCAGACAGATAGGGAAAGGAGAACAACACAGAGGGGTGAAGAGGGAGAGAAAACAATTTAAAATACTGAAAACAACTCTATGAAAATACAAAAAAATCACTGTACAATCCATGGTTGCATATGACCAGCATTATAAGCTAATTAAAATTCTTTTTTTCTTTGCATATTTTGTTCTATAAAATGTTTAAGGAGA
>VMDO01019177.1:0-40322 GCA_007922755.1 Pedetes capensis | reverse complement strand
AAGTAGGTACTATGAGGATGAAATTAAACTTAATGCATGAAAGACTTACCACATGTCTGGTACATATTAAGTACTCAATTATAGGTACAACTCAATATAGTTGTTATTACTATTGTTTACAAAGACAGAAAAAATATATTTCCCTTCCAGATTCCTAAACGTTCTTGTATCACTTTCAGGGATTTATTTCATATGGTTTGTAATTATTTTTTCATATCTTCCTTCCCAATAGGTTGCACTCTCTTCGAATTTAGGGAATTTATGTCATATTCATATGTGAAATTGTATGTATAGTAGGCATTCAATAAGTGTCGAGTGAGTACAACATACTCTAAAAATGTACCATCTCCTTTTTCTTCTATTTCTACCTTTTGATAAACAATATTTATACTAATGATATTGTATGCATACAATGAAATTAGTCATTTCCTCATAGTCTCCCTAGGAAAGTACAGGGAAAGACCATCTGTTTTTTGCATAGGAGAAAAATGAAATCGTAAAAGTATTTATAAAACACTGTAGCATTTTTCACTGAGTTAGCAAAAATTGAGAATTTGGTTCCCAGGTGACTTAATATTACTATCTTACATGCTTAATTGTGTACTCAGATTCTTGTTAATATGCACCATATGTCATAGAAAACTCTTCATATCACACTGTACACACAGACAAATATTTTAAATGTATGCATATTTAGTTGCATATATCTGATAAACTTAAATCTCCATCCTTTTTTCCTCTTCAGTCTGGCCTGACTTAAACAACTCTCCTGAGAACTATGTAAATCCTAGCCTGTTTTCCTAGCATTTTCTGAAATGATGAAATGGAGAGATAGGATGTTAAAAATAGCTGCCTCCTGCCTTGTCCCTACCCCAGCTGTGTATAATAGGGAAGGGGTGGAGATCACACCATGACATGATTGGAAAGCATTCTGACTCTCCAGATTCAGAGGCAGCACTGATAATGGTGATTCTTAGAGGCCAGGGGGTAGGAATTGTATGAGAAGGGGGTAGAGAAATGAGAAGAGAAGTGAATCCCGATAAGCTTCACTATGTTGCTTTGCAAAGACAGATGAGTTGCCTTTCCAGTCCTTTTCTATTTCTCACGTCCCACTCTCCATTCAGGCTGGGATTAGCTCAGTTGGTAGAGCGCTGCGCTGCAGTCTCTGAGGTCCTGAGTTCAATTCCCAGCACCACAAAAATGGGAGAAGGGCCTGGCAATCCACTCCCAAGGAAATCCTGAAACAGCCATTGAAAACCCTATGAGGGTCGCTATGAGTCAGATACTGACTCGAAGGCACCTAATAACAACAACAACTCCCCATTCAGAGAAGAGATAGCAGGCATTCTATTTACCGGCCTGCTTGTGGGAAAATCACATCCACTTTATACAGTACCATCATTTCTAATGTGCAGGATGTAATGATGTTCAAACAAACATGCTTGGGAAACCAAAGAGAGGGATTGAGTTGAAGGAATACAATGAGAATATGATTTAATTAATGTGAAGTTTGAGTCAATCATCAATGTCAATGGCCATACCCTCACAAATGAGACTATCTGTATTGTACTTTTGGCCTAATGCTCTATACATGGTGCTCAATATTGGCTGTTGACTGCTTGGTCAATTTCACCAGGATGCAGTTCTGTGATCTGAGCTTCTGTTGAAACCAGCTACAATGGGCTTGATTCTTCCCATGGAAGAATTGCTGCAATCAATGGGGAAAGTAATGGTGCACCTACCTCCTGAGAGAAAATTCATGACAACCTGTTATGTTCCAGAGAAAACTAAATGCAGTCTTCCCCTATCCCAATAAGTTATGGTATTTCCCCGCAGCACTTTTGTTGTTGTTGTTGTTAGGTGCTGTTGAGTCGGTATCCGACTCATAGCGACCCTCTGTACAACAGGGGAGACACTATTGTCAGTGCTTCTCTGATTTTTGGGAGGGGGTTGCCAGGTCCTTCTCGCAAGCCTACAGCTTCTGGTGTTCCCAGGTGGTCTCCCATCCAGGTACTAACCAGGCCTGACCCCGCTTAGCTTCCGAGATCTGACGGGATCAGATGCCACAGGGCTACAGCTGCAGGTTCCGCAGCACTTTAGACATGAATAAATCAGAAAAAAACAGCACCAAATAAGAAAGTGATTCATTGATTCACTGTTAAAAGCATTGTGTCATAAAATGTTTTAATTTCTTTATTTTTGTTAAGAAGAATGACATTCTAATGAATGAGAGTGAATTCAATTGCGTTTGTCCCAATTTTATGTAGAGTATGAAATTAGGTTTTGAGTATTTGCAGAGCAATAGCTCAAGACTGATGGATGGAAATCTGATAATCCACAAACGTGACCCAGCACAATATTGTCTTAATTTGCTTTGTGAGGATTAATCCAACTATTTTCTGCTTTCATGGCAGTGAATATACAGTGTGGTGCAAATAATGCCCTGTAAACAAATTTTGAGCTTCCTTCATCTTTGCAAATATGTTGAGTTGACTTTTTATCTGGGTGTCCTTTGGTGGGTTCTAGGATAAAGCCCCAAAGCATGTGGAAACCCATGGTAAAAAGAAGACTCCAATCAAAGGGAACAATTGTCCATTCCAGGAGTTTCATTTTTCTCTGGTATTTTAAATACAATTTTGTTGATTTGTTGATAGGGTTTTCTAGTCTTGACCACAATAACTGGAATGCCAGGAGTTAAATTCTCCTGTAATGAAACATGTTATAATAAAATTTCCTGTGCTTAATGTGACTCTGAAACTTCATTCCATCAAATGTAAGTAGTAATGATGTCAGCAGAAACAATTTGCACTGGTAGCTTGGCTATGGTCATAAATATCATATACTAAATGTTCTCTCACTAGGCTTCACGACACCTCTCAGAATGGTGGTTTGGAGAAGCACCACGTTGGAAATCTGAGGAAAGCTAGTTCTGAAACTTCTCCCCACACATGGATGTACAGAATTCTGTTCACAACTTTGATGTTTAGGCACTGAAGGTCCACATGGGGTGGGAAGTGGGAAGCTACTCCTCTCCTCTTAGAAGAAAGACAGAAGAGGGTAGTGGGAGCTTCATTATAGTTAAAGAGATTTTAAGGCAATTAAAAAAATTACAAAGCAGATCTGATAGATTCTCAGATAATTCAGTGAGATGAGCAGGCACGATATAAAAATATTTTCCTTCCCCCACCTCTGCCCCATGTTTCTTAGTTTAGCAGTCAATGTTCTATTTCAGTATTTTAGAACTTTCCTGTTCTATGAGCATCCTGTTAATTAGACATGTGGTTTCTGTAAAATTGTTCCCATAGCATTGGTGGTAGCTATTTGTGGCTATCAGATAACCCTGATTTTTATGAAATATCCTTACCCAAAGAAAGGGTAACGAATAGGTAGTGGATAATGTGTGAGGAAGCTGAGCTTGATAATAGGAATTCATAGAAAGGGGCTCAAGATCCCATCGTACTTTAGTCTAAATGGACTGAATCATTGTGACATGCTTTATAAAAACAGCATGTTATAAAGTGCTATTGTCACTTAAAGCTTGCTCATGGTAGACCAAGAATTTGATTTCTGTGAGGATATTAAAGATTTATTTAGGTATAATTTTATGAAGCTCTGGATCCATTTTATTTATTTATTTTTAATAATGGAGGGGAGTTTCAAGCCAAGCCTTCGTACACACTAGGCAAATGTTCTACCACTTTGCTGCACCACCAGCCCATTTTTTATTTGTTCTTCTGAGACAGGGTCTCTCTAAGTTGCACATACTGCTTTTTGCCTCAAATCTGTGATCCTCCTTTCTCAACCTCCCAAGGTGCTGGGATTAAAACTGTGTCACTGTGCCTGGCTTTTCTGGATTCATTTTTTTAAAAAAAAATAAATGTGAAGGGTAGTTGTGGATTCCAATGTGGAATAATATAAGAAAAATGGTTGGAAATGGAAGAAGGAAGGCTATTTTAAAATCTAAAGTTTAGATACTCAAGATGACCTAGAAGAAGGCTCAAAGGTGGGAGAGGGAGGACATTGCCCAAGGAGGGTTAGAAGAAGGTAAACTTGAAATGAAGGCTGAAGTGTGATATAGCAAGATAGTTCTTGTGCAGTCTGAGAGCCAACCAACCATATCTGGTGCCTTGAGTGCTACTTGACAACATTTTACATGTCCCTGGATCACCTTCTGAGTATCTAGACAAAATAGATCCCTTCCTTATCTGAATGAAAATAAATCCTCCTGATGGGAGGCAGTAGAATATCAAATCAAAGAGCATGGGCTTTGATCAATTTCCAGTACCACCCCTTACTATGGGAACTTGAATATTCTTTAACCTACTCTGTGTTAGTTTCTTCTCCTGTAAAATGGTGGATATATATATATATATATATATATATATATATATATATATATATGCCATAGAGTTATTAGGAAGATTACATGAGTTAATGTATATGAATTAAACTAAATGCATATTAAGTGTTTAATAATTATTAGGAATTATTACTATGATCCATTACTATGCTCTAGTGACTATAGCCTTTTGCATTTAGCCACCTAACAACAATAACAAGTGAGTTCTAATGATTCACTTAGGAGATTAGGAGTTCATTGAAGGTAAGGGTAGTGATTTATTCACATTAGTAGTCATAGTGATACCAAGCATGGTGTCTAGAATACAGTAGGCACTCAGTAATGTCTGTTATATGATTTTTTTTATCCACATAGTGATGAACTACAATTTTAGAAAGAGAAGAAAGGACAATAAAAGATTAGTTGAGTATTGTCCCAACTAAATCACAAAGGACAATTGTTATTGGAGTGTGTGTGTGTGTGTGTGTGTGTGTGTGTGTGTGTGTGTGTAGTTTGTCTGTAGCTTTCTTTTAAGAATTTTTATGGCTTTTAAGAGAAAGTTGCAAAGTAACTATCAGGGAGCAGCTGATTCCCTAAGTACTTGGTTTTTCACAGAGATGCCTGAATAGATAGGGGACACTGATTTGTAGAATGATGACTTTGAAATGCCACAAGATCCTTTCTAGCAGCAGAAGTACAATAAGCTTTATTTAACAACTTATCAAGACATAATAAAGGACTATGTTGTTGTTGTTAGGTGCCATGAGTTGGTATCCGACTCATAGCGACCCTCATAGGGTTTTCAATGGCTATTTCAGGATTGCCTTGGGAGTGGATTGCCATGTCCTTCTCCCATTTTTGCAGTGCTGGGAATTGAACTTGGGACCTCAGAGACTGCAGCGCAGCACTCTACCAACTGAGCTAAATCCCAGCCCCTAATAAATTGGCATATACATTCTATATGTATATGTAACAGTGTATATAAAATGTATACATAGATAATTTTAAAATTTTACCTGTCATATTGTGAAATCCAGCACATATACAGAAAACTGACAGATTATTTTTTGAAGGATTTTCAGCAACAATAATTTTTAGGTTAAAACACCATTCATTCTGCACATTTAAATAAATGCAAGCCTTATCCCTAATGTATTAACAACTGTTTTGGGGATTGTTGAAATTCTCATAATAAATTTCAGTCCTATGTGAATCAAACACATGTTGTATGTTGTTGTTGTTAGATGCTGTCGAGTCGGTATCCAACTCATAGTGACCCTCTGTACAACAGGGGAAACACTATTGTCAGTGCTTCTCTGCTGTTCATAGGGTTTTCAATGGCAGATTGATTTTTGGGAGGGGGTTGCTGGGTCCTTCTCCCAAGCCTACAGCTTCTGGTGTTCCCAGGAAGTCTCCCATCCAGGTACTAACCAGGACCGACCCTGCTTAGCTTCCGAGATCTGACGGGATCAGATGCCACAGGGCTACCGCTGCAGGCATGTTGTATGTAGGAACTCTAGTTTTTTCAACTGGCTATGCTCAGACTTTGGAGCTGAGTGACATCCTCCTCTCCCCCACCAGTTAGTTTTTTGTTTCATGGTTCAAGTTGCAAAGCTGAGGGCACACCTTCTGCATTTTTCCTGGTCACTTCAAATTCCATCAATACCTTTCCTTCTGGCAGAGGTCTGTAGTAGTGTGGGCCAGGAAAACAAATTCTATTCATCTTCTTTTCCTGTCCAGGCAATTATTGACCTTCTTTCAATCCTTCTCTTTGATGGTATTTAACCTTGTTCCCCACATGGTTCGCTGTCTGATTTCTGATTTTTTAACAGGCACTTAGTACTGCTGCTTCTCAACAACACGTTTGGCGCTTCAGAGGTTGCCAAGTTAGTTCAGCTTTTTTGTTTTCTAATTTGGACTTTTAACAGTCCCTTTTTTTTCATACTCTGGGGTTTGCTACAGCTGTGGCTTTGCACACAATTTCAGTAAATTTAGTTCAGAAAACCAACCTTACATCTTTGAATTTGGCCAAGTAAATGTAGCTTTTTTTGTTCTTTTCATTAAGTTAACCTGATTCCAAGCAGTGAATTAGACTGAATTTTGAATTAGGTTTGGTGGGTTTTTTTTTGTTGTTGTTCTTGTTAGGATCTTATCCTAATTTCTATGGATGAGGCTAATATTTTCTTAAAATAAGTTTTCTTTCTTTCTTAAATACATAATTGCCCATGAATAAGTGAAAACACTGGAGTTCTCAAAGATTTATTTCATTTTTATACATTATATTGTGTTCCAGGCTGGAGAAATAGTTTTGATACCAAGATTTATAATCCAGGCTCATCATCCTGTTTAAATTCATTATTTATAAGTGTAGTATTAATAGTTATTGATATATTGAGCATGTATGATGTATTAGAAATATATGTCTATTTAATTTGTACTATAATAACAGATTATAAACTGGCTAATTTCTAAAGAGCCTGCAGCCGTAGCCCTGTGGCATCTGACCCTGTCAGATCTCAGAAGCTAAGCAGGGTCGGGTCTGGTTAGTACTTGGATGGGAGACTGCTTGGGAACACCAGGTGCTATAGTCTTGGGAGAAGGACCCGGATACCCATTCCCAAATGTCAATTTGCCATTGAGAACCCTATGAGTAGCAGAGAAGCACTGACAATAGTGTTTCGTACACAGGGTCGCTATGAGTCGGATACCAACTCAATAGCACGTAACAACAACAATTTCTAAAGAATAGGAATTTACTTCTCACAGTTCTGGAGGCTGGGGTATTTGAGATCAACATGCTGTAACAAGGCAATCAGATTCTAAGTGTGCTGTTTTAAATAAAGTTTAAGAAATAGAAATGGATAAAGGAAAAATGTATTTATTTACAATTTGGCCAAACCAGAGGGAGAAAACCAGGTCTAAAAATTCTCTTCAGATTTCCTGTGCTTGTCTCCCATCTCTTATAGGAATGATGAAGCCAAAAGCTGAAACAAAAGGCAGGAAATATGTAGATTTAGCTGCTAACCTAGTTATCTTAAGCTGGGAGCCAAACTTTCAGGCTATCCGAATAGGATCTCCTGCTGAATTTTCATTTCCCTAGAGTCTGTGTCCATTCTGGCATGAGATCTATTATATTTATTATATTTATACAATAACAGTGCTGGCAGGTTTTGTGTGTGGTGAGGGCCTGGTCTCCACTACCAAGACAGCACTTTCACTGCTGCATCCTCTGCAGTGGAGGAACATTGCTCTTCCGAGAGTAGAAGAGTATGAAAGCATTCTTACCAGTCCTTCCTATGATGGCATTAATCCTAGTAAGTAGGTGACCTAAACTACTAGACCACACCTCCCACTCCCAACACTGTTGTTGCATTGGGGATTAAATTTCCAACAAATGAATTCTGGGGGACATGTTTAGATCATAGCCCTCCCTATGCTAGAAGCCTTATTTATATTGTCTTATTTAATCCTCACAGTCATCCTATAAACTAGGTACAGTTAGAATACTTGTTTTATAGTCAAAGAAACAGTGGTTAAATAAATTTCTCAAGGCTGTATAGCTATATAGCTATGTCTTGGTACTTAGTGTGAAACATGAATATATAAACAGGTATTTAGTTAACTGGTCTTCTGTTTTGTAAATGTTAGCCATTACTTGTGCTTTGAAGAATACCGCTTCCCTTATACTTTTGTTGTCTGTTCTTTAGAAAATGAACACACACACACACACACACACACACACACACATATAAACACATACACAGAAATGAACAGGCAGCTCTCCCTCATGGCCACTTACTCTGTTGCTTCCTTCATTTAGCTCTTAGGACTTATCTTTTTAACTCCCGCTAGCTTTGACACTGGAATGACCCACAGACTTTTTAGTCTTACACAGCATGGACTTTAGGCTCTATTCTTTCAAGGTATTTCCCTGACTTTGGCTATGACCTACTCATACTCCACAAGGTATGTCCTGCTGTCCTGTACATTCTTTTTTGGCTTTTCATCTACTGGTCAGCCCCTACTTGTATGTTTGTACTTTGGTGTCAAAAAATAATGACGTGATGGAATCGTAGAGTCATTATGTAACAGAGCAAGGGTACTCAGAAGCACAGCTTCCCTGCTTTTGCCTACATAGAGGAAAGAAGGATGGCGCTGTCAGAGCCCAAGTAATATGTGGAACAGAGAAGGGATTACTGTCTTTTCTAAATATTTCCCTTCTGGGAAATTGCCATTGCTCCACAGTATATCCTTCCTCTTTTACAGGACTGCCTTGAAACCATCCTGTGACCTGAGGCTAATCATGCATAGGCTAAATGCACAAAAAATGGTGTAATTGGTTACCTGCATACTGTACTTTGCACAAAATCCTACATTTAGGGTTTTTTTTTAAGATATTACATATATCTATTTTCCTTTTGGAGTAAGATGTCAATTGCATTACCCCTATTGCTCAATATCTTGCATTTTTTTTCACTTGGCATATTACTCTCCTCTTTCTACGTCATATATACAAAGGTAGAATGATATTACAGGTGATCTTACCTTTTAAAACACATTCTTACATGGCTGGAGATATGATCCTAAACTAGCCTCTTGTTGTTGTTGTTAGGTGCCATCGAGTTGGTATCCGACTCATAGCGACCCTGCGCACATCAGGTGAAACACTATTGTCAGTGCTTCTCTGCTGTTCATGGGGTTTTCAATGGCAGATTGATTTTTGGGAATGGGTTGCCGGCTCCATCTCCCAAGCCTGCAGCCTGCAGCACATGGTGTTCCTAGGTGGTCTCCCATCCAAGTACTAACCAGGGCCGACCCTGCTTAGTTCCAAGATCTGATGGGATCGGATGCCACAGGGCTACAGCTGCAGGCCAGCCTCTAGCAACTCACTTTAAAAAATATTTATTTACTTATTTAATCATTCCTTTAGACAGAATTGTGCTATATAGTCCAGGCTCTACTTGAACTTGTGATCTTTCTGCCCCAAGCCCCCAAGCACTGGAACCACAAACACACCACCATGCCCAGCCCCAACTTCTTAAGAAAACATTTTATTTTCTTATTATTTGAAACCTCAGGAAAATTACAAGTCATACAAAAGACTCTTTTATGTCCTTTACCCAGATTTACTAGTTATTAACAGTTTGACCCATTTGTTTTCTCAAACATGAGACCATTGAGTGTCCGGAGTAGGAGTAGATCAAGAAAGCCCCAAATGTGTTCATGTCCAATTTAGTCTAGGGCTGTTTAGCTTTAAGACAAAATTTTATGGATGCGACAACCAGGCAACAAATAGCTCCAGATGCATGAGGAGTATAACTGAATATCAGCCATGGGCAATGATCTAAGGGCTGCTTGTTTGATCACTGGCTTTGTGCCTTTTTTTTTCAAAACTTGTTGCCTACCTCATGTCTACTCTCCATTTTTACAAATGGCGCTTAGCATTGTACATTTCCTTAAGTGAGTAAATTATTCCATGTTGTGCCGCCATGGCTATCATTTCCCCTTTGGAGCAAGTAGTGACCTTATTAATGCAGATCCTTTATGAAAACTTAATGAGTCTATCTATTATGAGTAATGGGATAAATTTGCTTACTCACTGATTTACTGAATCTTCTATGTGTGTGTGTGTATGTATGTGTGTATGACCTATTAATATGATTCTCATTGGGCCTCACTTCCTCAAAAAGTGTATATGCTAGAAAGTGGACAGGAAGGTCCCCAGGGAAAGAATAGCCACGCCATAAGCATAGGAAACACTTTTGGGATTTTTAGGGTTCATTTTAAACCTGATAATTGTGTGCTATGGAAGGAGAGCTGAAGGAGGACACTACTTTAGACCAAATGGCCTTTAGTAGGTTGGAAGACTGAATTATAGGGTTGGAGAAAACAAGGCCTGTGATATACAGCTTTCTGGCAGGGCCCTCAACACCATATTGCATTATATCTTGCTCAACAATTTATTCCACAAACATATAATGAAGAATTACCACGTGCCAAAGGCTGCTATGCATTGAAATCCTTGGCCTATAACAAGGATTAGCCTGGTCTTGGTAAGTCTCAATGATTTCCTGAAGAGGCACTTGTACCTTTTTTCTATATATCCTATAAGACTGACTCAGTACTGGGTATCAGGAGATATAGGCTTTATTTCTAGCTCTACCACTCACTGGCTTTCATCTTGGGTGAATCATATATATATGTTCTGAGTTTTATTTTCTTGCATGATATGTATACCAGGTAACCTCTAGGGTTTTTCTAGTTGATTAATCTTTGGTTAACTGAATTTTTGACTATATTCGTTCATTTATTTACAAAATATGCAATGTGAAAGGGAAGACACTAAAAGCAAAGCAAAGATTATAAGCAAAATTTTTTTTTCTTATGGCTTTTCCTTTATGAATATCCTTTGAAGGATTAAGTCCTGAGCGGGTGCAAACATATGAGTCTCAGGAATGAGAAACACAAAAAGAAAGACCGAATTAGAGCCATCAGAATCAAAAGCTTGATAAAGCAATGGGAGGAAATCCTTGTGATAATATGTTGTTTTTCTACCCACAGAAGAGCTACTGTCTCCAACAAGTCATGTCTTAATGAATACAGTGGGTGCTCATGAAACGCAATACTAATCAGATGTTCTGTGGGGAGCTGAATGCATGGTAGACAGCTACCCCACTACGAAGAATAGTCTTAGTCAACAGAGTTGTTTTTATAGCCAGGAAAGCACAATACAGAGTGACGTGTAATGTAAACTGGAGAAACTCCTGTGCTGGTCAATGGGTGTTACAGTTGATTGGGAGTGGGGAGACAGAATGGAAACAGGCATGCCTTGCTCCTAGGAAAACTGCGTGATATCAGGCTGAGGATTTCACCTCCTTCTTTCTTTTATGTCACATGAAGATGAGGGAGGAAAGATGTTTGCAACTTTAAACATGGGAAAGACCCACTCTTTGAAGAGCAGATAGAATTTACTTTTGCTGTCCTTCAACAACTTTCTTTCTACGACTGGGTTCCTAGACAGAAGCCATTTGCTTCCCAGGAGTCACTCAGCAATTTCTGAGGAAGTTTTTGTTTGTCACAACTCTGGGTAGGGAGAGGGTACTGATCTCTACTAGATATATGTGAGGGATGCTACTAAATATCTTTCAGTGCATAAGACAAACATCCCATTACAAAGAATTATCCAGCCCCAAATGTCAATCATGGAGTTTGAAAAACCTTGCTTTAGGTTAACCATACATAAAGTTACTCAGTGCACTTAACGTGTTCTAGGCATTGTGCTAATAAGGCAGGCATGTACCTGCTTTCTTGCAATTTATGATGGAGAAGACAGAAAATAAACAAATAATAATAGATTCATTTTATTTATTGCAGGTTATAATAGGTTCCTCCCACCTCCTGTCATCCATAAATCCTCATGCCTCCTTATATAATAGACATTCATTGAGCATCTACTCCAAGTCAGACATTCTGTCAACGAGGAAATGATGCTTAAGCCAGATATGATCCTTAAGCTAATAAAACTTGGTTTAGTCAGACAGAAAGGCATGAAAATAAATAATTGCTATACTAGATGATAGCATTTTTGGATTTATGGCCAAAGTGCTATAGGAACATACAACATAAGTGGGCAGGTTGTCTTGTAGGCAATAATGTGAATGAAAACTCAGTGGAGAACATGTTCTTACATTTGGGTCTTAAAGAAATATTTAGAGTTCATTAGACATAAAAGCTATTAAAGGAATTTCTGTTAAAGTGATCAAAATGAAAAAAGTCATAGAGGGTGAAACTTTATAATGTATTGGTGAAATGGCCATGCATGGTGTGTCTTGCCTGTAGGATGCCTGAATGAGAGTGGCTAGGATGATGGTAGTGAGACAGCAAGGGCCATAACAAGGAGGGCCTTATATGGCATGTGGAAATCCTTGTGTTTTCTCTCAGGGACAATGAGGAGTTATTGGAATGTTTTAAGCAGGAATGTAATATGGTCAGTTTCATGCTATAGGTGATCAGGATGTACTAAAGCCCACATGGAGCTAATGCTACCATGATTATTATTGTCCTTAGGTGCTGCTGAACTGGGTCCAACTCATAGTAACTTTTATAGAGGTTTCAATGGCTGATTGTTTTGAGGTTGCTTCAGGAGTGGATTGCCACATCCTTTTCCTGTTTTTGCAGTACTGAGGATTGAACCCAGGTCCTCAGAAAGTGCAGAGCAGCACTCTACCAAGTGAGCTAAACCGCAGCTGGCTGCTATGATTAAGTTTCCCTTACTGTGAACTCTCCTGTACCCATAACCAAGATTGTCTGTTCTACCTGGTATCACATTGTTTACTGCAACTGCTTCCCCTCTCCAGTAAGTGGGTACCTGACCTAAGCCCGCTGAGGTTTGGCTCAGTTGGAAGAATGCTGCTCTGCACACTCTGAGGCCCTGGGTTCAATCCCCAACAGCCCTAAAATGGGAGAAGGATCTGACAGCCCACTCTGAAAGCAATCCTGAAGCAATCAGCCATTGGAAACCCTATGAATAGCAGAGAAATACTGACATAGTGCCAGGCATGGCACAGTGTCAGAGAGTGTTTCATCTGTTGTACAAAGGGTCACTATGAATTGAACACAACACCATGACATGTAACAACAAGAACATGAGCCTGGGCCCCTTACAGTGATAGAACTATATTACCTTTGATTTGGTTCTTTTGGAAGCATAGTCTACTGAATCTAGAAAGTACCTTAATGGGGTGCAAGGGGAAAAGACTTATATTAGTGATTGCTTAATATATGCCAATACATTGGCCCACATCATTTACCATATATCTAGAGTGCTTAACATTCAACAGAAACTCAATAAATATTTATCATCATCATCACTTTGTCTCATACACACACACACACATACACACACATATGTATTTTGCCATATTGGGGGTTGAAACGAGGGCCTTGCACATGCTACATAGGTGGTCCACCACTGAGGTGCACCCCCAGCTTCTTTTTTCTTTTGAAACAACTTCCCACCAAGCTGCATAGGCTGCCTCTGGCTTTGAACCTGAAATCCTCCTGTCTCAGCAACCCCCCCAAAGTCACTGGAATTACAGGCATGCACCATGACACCCAGCTTTATATTTCTCACAGCTCTTTGAGATAGATGCTTTATTATCTGCATTTTATTTATGGGAAAACTGAGAGCCAGAGCTCAGAGCATTTCTGGAGCAAGACACTTCTAAGTAAGTTGGTGAATGTTTATTATTGTAACAAAGGAATACAAAAATATATGAGGAGAGCAGGCCTTTGCCAATATATGTTCATTGCTGCTTCATATCCAAATACTATTGTTTTGCTTTTGAGAGAAAAATTTTAATTTAAGGTTTTGGTTTTACTTGATTCAGGCAGGTCTTCGGAGAGAAATGGCTAGGGGAGGAGTTTGGGTACCAATCTAATGTTGTTTAACCAGTGTTTTCTAAACTTTCAACTGTGAGTCATAGTAAGAAATGTATTCTGTATTGTGATCTAGTATTGAGACCTGTATTTTTTGTGTTTTACGTATATATGTATATATACGTATGTGTATATATATGATATATATATATATATATACACATATATATATATATACATATATATATATATATTATATATATATATATATATATATATATGTATATATATATATATGTATATATATGTATGTGTATATATATGATATATATATATATATACACATATATATATATACATATATATATATATATATATATATTACATACACATTTAACTGAAACAAGTTTTGTAAAATGAAGCCGAACTTCACCCTATGTCACACATTCTTAGATTTTGCATTGTATACTATATTCTTTCCCATTCTATTCCATTAAAAAAATGCTAGTCCTGGCAAGCACCGTAGTGCATGCCTGTAATCCCAGTGACTCAGGAGGCTGAGGCAGGATGACTCTGAGTTTGAGGCCAGCGAGAGTCTGCACAATTTTGTGAAACCCTGCTTCAAAACAAAAATATAAAAGGGGCTGGTGGAATGCTTGCCTAGCATGTACAAGGCCCTGGTTTCAACCTTCTAGTACTGAAAAAGAAAAGAAAGGAAAAGAAAAAAAAGCCTGTCCTGATGTAGGGTTTAAAAAATCACTGCTTAAACTATCATACGCCAGTTCTATATAAGGCTTAAAACTTAAAGGGGGATCACCTGGACAGGGAGTTATCAGTTCTGGGTAGAGCAATATGTTGCTTACAAAACCCTGCTGGATCCCTAAGCTCCTTTTCAAGCAGTACTTGGTCCACAAAGAATATCATACCAACTCTGCCAAGAAGCTCTAGGCTGCAATATCCCGCAGGCACAGGAAACACAGACACACACTCATTAAAACAGCACGGGCAAAAAAGTACATGAATTCCTGTGTAAGAGATAATGTGGCTGAAATTTGATGGTATCTCAGAGGTACACCCATCAAATGCAGTTTTCAGGAGGGAAATCAAATCTAAATATTATGATTGAATGGTAGGCACAATCATTGCCTTTTCTTTTACTATCAGCTAGGATTAGTATTTAAAACCAAGGAAAAGCTAACTGCTTTGGCATTCTCTTCTTTCTCTGTTGGTATCTGGGCTCCCACTCTTTCCTTACCCTGCTCCATGATAGAATCTTATGAGTATTTTTTTTGAGCCTCACATTATTTGGAGTACAATGTATATCAGGTTCACTGCACTCAGCAAAGTCTTTTACGGGTTTCAGAGTCTGGCTCCAGATTCTACATTGTGTTTTAAACAGCATGAGTCTCATATGTGCAGAGGAAAGATGCATCAAAACTCAAGATCTTTGCATTTTCCTAGTGCTCTACATGCTCCATAGGCTGTGATAGTTTCTGCTTGTATCCTTAGGGATACTTCTATCAGAAAACCCCCTGACAATGAATCTCCTTTATTTGAAAGCTGCTGATTAAAAATGAAAATACCAAAGGCTTCATAAAGCAAGTGAAAGAGTTTGCTTTTCAATCTTCCAACAGTAATATCTTTGTGCATGGCTACTCTTTCTGCATCCCCCAGTCCCCACTTTAATCCTCCCCTTCAGCTGAAGAATACTTTATGACATGGCCAGGAGGGAATATGTCCTCTTTCTGGATCCATACTTTTTACTACCTATACACCCTCACTTTATATGGTCCATTGGCCATCTTACTAAATGTCTAACATCCTACTTATCCAAATAGGAAAGTTACTGATGGTCTTTAGAATCTGGGATCGATTGGGATAATCGTGTACTCTAGTGTTCCCTTGCCTTTTAAGACGTTCATTCCACAATGACCTTTGGCATTTAAAAATGGGTTTCCAGCCTTAGCAAGCAAATATGGAGATTTTGGAGGGATTAGTGGGACCCCTAAAATCTCAATAGGCCTGTCAGTCCTGTGAAACCAAAGGCAAATCTTAGACCTCTTGAAGTCAGAGAGTGGCGACTAGAAGAACAGCCTGTGATTGATCCTGATCTACCCACCCCCCATCTCTCCTCCATCCCAGCCCTTAGTACATTGCTATTCTAAGGAAGATAAGCCTTTTTTGGCTATGTGGAGATTCTGGAGGCCTGATAATGATAGTGTGGCAGGAGTAGGGGAAATAATCCATTCTTCCTGACTTTTTCCAAGATTAGAACTTGATTATGTCCCAACAAAGGACTCTAAGTGCATCCCTTCTTCCAGAGCACTCAACTTACCCCACTTCTTTTTCATGTTGGTGCATGTTATCTGGCACCAGTTTTATTTACAATTTCACTCTTTGTTTCTGACAGTGAGAGATATGTGTTATTATGCTACTGCTTTTTGTTTCAGTACTGGGGACTTGAATGCAGGACCTCAAACATGTGTTCCTTTTGTTGCAAGTGCTTTATCACTGGGCTTTAACCTGATCCCTTTTTACAATATTTTATCTTGAGACAAGGTTTGCTATATTACACAGGCTGCCTCTGGCTTCAAACTTGTGATCTTCCTGCTTCCACCTCCAGGGTCACTGGGATTATGCACATGTGCCACCGCTCCTGGCTTGTGCTAGTGCTTTACATGCATTATGTCACCCTATCTTCACAGCAGCCCAATGAGATAGGTTTGATTATTAATAACTGTTTTAAACTTGAAGGAACTCAGAGGGGTTAATGATCATGCCCAAGGTCATGCAGAAAGTTTGACTCCTGACTCTAGTATAAGTAGACATATGTAGGAGCAGATGTAAGGAATGCCTGGACTTAATCACTGAAATGATATTAAAAAGATGTATCTATAGCACAGAGAAAATATAATCAGTGGTAAGAGCATGTGTGTTGAATGCAATGAGGCTAGGCGTTTGAACAGTGCTTTGCCCACTAGCCAGGGATGGGTTTCAGTGAGGTATTTGCACTTTCTCATCTGTTCCCTCTGGTAAGACCTTTACTAAGCCCCTGTTAGTTCACATCTTCACGTGAAAAGTTTCTGCCTAGCTCAGATTCTGATCCAATCCTGACCAATGCTGCAAAAACTTGGTTGTGCATGTGGTATGCTCATTCCCGGGCTGAGATTTAGCTCAGCTGGTAGAGTGCTGCTCTGCAGTCTCTGAGGTCCCAGGTTTGATTCCTAGCACTGCAAAAATGCGAGAAAGACCTGTCAATCCACTCCTGAGGCAATCTTGAAAAGCAGTCAGCCATTGAAAACCCTATGAGGGTCTCTATGAGTTGGACAGGACTCGATGGCACCTAACAACAACAATATGCCCATTTATATATTCTCTGACCTCAGCTGCTCACCAGGTACTCAGTCTGAAGATCTCATGATATCTTTCTCATTCCCTATCTATCTACCCTGCTAGGACTAGCCTTTCCTAAATTCCTCCTTACTTTGTAATGCTTACTTCTTGCCTGCATAGCCTTTGTGTTATCTCCTTCCTCATGGGAGTTGAAATTCAGCCCCTAGATATTACAGAATCTTTTGTTCAAATTAACTGGAACCATGACCCCTCGCAGTTTGTGTTTGACTTTGAGTATTGACATTGCCTGGATATTTCTGATATTGTGTCCCATTATTTAGACCTGATCTCTCACCCTTTCCAAGATGGCAACTCCAGTTCAAATCATGCTGAAGTTTGAACATTTATTATATCAGTGAGTATCCTATTCTGCACCCACCATTTACAGATGAAACCACATACCCTAATCATTTTCCTTGTCTCCTAACTGCCTGTTCCAGCCTTTTATACTTTCTCCCTGAGATCCCACCATGCCCAGTGGTCAAGTCTCCTGACATGATGCCGTTAGTTGAACTCAGACACTCACTTCTGTAGCACTGTGCTATAAACAACCCAGCTAAAGGGCAAGAAGGCTCCCTTGCATCAACACTAATGCAAGCTGTGAAACAAAACAATTTATCTCCTAAAGTGCAGCAGTTGAGTCTCCTGTGCAAGTGTGAAAAAGGGTAGAGAAATAACTCAGCTTTCTCTGCTTCCTCTGACTTTCAAGCAGCACATTAATATGGCTAGTTAGTGCTTTCCAGTTTATGCCATCAACATTGTAAATTCAGTAGCTTAAGTCTCACAGTGGTTTTGGTATAAGCCTTTAATCTTAGTAATGATTCCTTGATCAGCTGTGGCCCTTCCAATTCAGAGGTCATTAGAGGTCCCAGCTGAGAACTCCCCAGCTGTTTCAGTTCAGTTCATGTATATTTATTTACATGGCTTTTGAACCACATTTGGGTATGCAGAAGCACAGCTCCTTGTAGAGGGTGGTATTCCAGATCGTGTCTTGAAAGTGCAGCAGAGCTGAGAAAAAGACCAAACTGGAGGCACAGTGTTTCTGTGGTCTTTGAGATGCAACTGGCATCCTGCTTTTAACTACTTCAGGGTTAATGACTGGGCTTCCAAAACCTCTTTGTTGCTTTCAGAAAGGCCAATCAGAAGCAAAAGAACCATTTTCCAGGTAGGATATCATTGTATTGGCAAAGACAGGGCATTACGACAAGAAAATCAAAATGATCTACTGAAAAGTGAAAAATGCAGCCAAATTGTTCATTTGACATTACTGAGGCAGAACAAAATGTGCAGGCTTGAAGTCTCAGGCCAAAAGGGTTTGCATGTGTAGACTTCATAGTGATCAGTTCCATTTCACAGCTGATCAGCTCAGAAAAAGATCCATTTTGGAAGAACTTATGAAAGACCTGTGCACCAAATGACACCTCAGTAGATTTTAAATATTAATTTACTTCTCTTAGGAACTTAAAAGTATATAGCAATAAGCCTTTGGAGGTGAAAAGGACAGTAGAAGTTACCCATATCAACCTCCTAGATTTACAACTGACAGAGCTAAGAGAACTAGAGAAGAGAAACTGCTTGCCCAAATTCATACTGTCAGTTGGGGCACAATCAAAGCTAAACTCTAGGGTATGATTTGGGTATTTGGGGGTCACTCTCTGATTTAAAATCAGAGACTGGTAGCAATTTTCAAATTGGTGCTTGTTATGTTTTACATCTAAAATGTCCCCCAAAGGTCATGTTGTTTGGTTCCCAGCTGGTGGCACTGTCCTGGGAGGTTGTGGAACTTTAGGAGGTGGGTCCAGCTTGGCAGAAATGAGTCACTGGGTGTGGGCCTTTAGAGCTCTTTATCCTGAACCTGTGCCTCCACTCTCTCTCTCTGTCTCCTGCCCTGTGATGCGGTGAGGTCATCTGCCAAGGGCCCTGCCTCCTGCTGCTGTCATGCCTGCCCCAGCGCCATTGTGGAGTGATCCTCTCTAACTGTGAGCTTCTGATAAACCTTTTCTTCTGCAAGTTTGTTTGGGCTGGTTTTCCTGCTGCAGTGATGACAGCTGAGTAATAAAGTGCTTCAAATCAGGAAGGCTGTGGAGTAACTGAAAGAGCAAAGCTCTGAGGACAGGCCTTGGATAGCTCTGATCTACTGCTAAGTACTTATGTGAACTTGGTTAAATTAATTAATCTGTCTGATACTCAGTTTCTGCAGCTGTGAAATGGGGATAGCAATAGCTATGTCAAAAGGTGTTTGTGTGGTTAAATGTGATAACATATGTAAACTGCCCAGTGTGATGAATAGGCAGTGGTTAACAAAAATACAGGTGTGGCTGTTGGCATTATTATTTCTAAAGGGGTCTTCTGAAATAGCAGATTTTCTTTTTTTCCTTTTCTTTGTTTTTATGTCATTAACTCTTGGACTAGAGGTCAGAAGCATAAATCTTCAACTCTCTATCAGTTGAGGCTAGAGCCCAAATGAGAATAAAGCTGCTTTGTGACTGTATTGTGTTGCTGGGAGGAAATATAATTTGATTTACAAAAATTCAATTTAGGGAACTCTTCTCAAACCTACCTGCATAAAGCCAGGCACATCCACACAGCAGTAACAGCACATAGAGACACTTCTGCTGAAAAAATATCTTCTAGTAAAGTGGAAAGAATGTACACAGTCTTAGCTTCCAGCTGGGTAGCAAATTTCAGAATATTTCCTGAACAAAGGCTAGTAAGCATGAGGTATGTCATATTTGATCATTAGGTAGTTCAGCTGGAAAAAAAATAACATACACCAAGACAGCAAGGGCTGTCAGATACTCCGTGTGGTGCTTGCAGAATCGGGGTTCTTTTATTTGCTTTTTCAGATTCTCACCCAAACTTCCTTCACTTATCCACAGAATGACCTCAGGGACGCCCAGCTGGATTTTATCTCATCTCTTTCCATTAGCTCCCCCATCCTGCCACCGGCTTTTCTTTGCCTTAGTGATCAATAGTGAGATCTCTTTCTATGACAAATAACAAAGCCCTCAGCATTGCCATTCTTCTAGTGGCTGTGGCTGGCTCAGCCCCAGGCCAGGAAGCCAGAATTGTGGCTATTGATTTGATTACAGCTCTGGAAAGGAAGGGGGTAGAAAGCTGCTTGTACTGCTGTTAGACTAGGAACTAGTTGCTATGACTAATCGGGAATCTGAGTATAAACCTGAATAATTGATAGAGATGACAGGAATTGAGATACTTGTGGAAAAAAGTCAGGTTCATGTATTATACCCAGGGACTCCTCTGATCTTAACTAGGCCGTTCATTAAGGTTTGACTTGTAAAATATGGCATGATGATTTTTCTTTGGAAATTTAAGTCAAATTGAGCACCTTCAAATGTCCTTTTAATGACATATTCACTGGGTGGAGCACAAAAGTGCTAGAGAGGGAGGAGCTATGCTCCCTCCAGCTGCTTCTGGTTTCATTGGGAGTGTTATGTATAGGACATGTCTACACACAGTCTACCTCCAATACAGTACCCAGGAAGATACTGTCATAGCATCATCTCCATAAGGGGTAAGAAATTTATATTACCAGGGAAAGAGGCACTTTAAGGAGATTGGAGTAACCTGGAGAAACTTGGAGAAAACCCTGGGCAACCTTGGTTCTTTGGTGAAGCTCTTTGGTGAAGCGACCTAAGACTAGGGTGCTCCCCTGGGCAAAGGAAATGACAGATCAGAGAAAAGGTTAAGCAAGCTTTTAATAGAAGGAAAAACATCCTGGATAAACAGTCAAGGCAGCCACTCTGAGACATGGAAAGGGGGTGTTGAGCAGCTGTCTGCCCAGCATGACATGAGCCCTGGGTGTGGAACCCAGGTTCAGCCTTTTCTAGACAGGTTAAGGGCATATAATTAACCTCAGTTTGATAAACATTCTGTGTAGTGGGCCAAGTATTTATTGGCAATTTAACATTTGGCTTTTGGGCGAGGAAGTCACAGCATTTTGTTATCAATTTACCTTTTGTTTCTGGATCAGCAAGGAATAGTTTGTCTTCTAGTCTAGAGTCAAGAAGCATAATTTATTTTAACTGTGCTGGGCCAAGAGCCATTTTGTATGGTCTTGGAAAGTAGCAGTCCTACCTCTTTGATCTGAGGGGGAGATTCTTTTTTGGTTTTTCTTTGTACTCAGCTAGGAGCTATTTTGTGTGACCTTGTACTCAGGATGTACTTAAGATAGGAAGAAATAACAATTAGCTGCATTTCCTTATTATTAGTTTACCTTTTAGTTTGGAGTCCACTGAACTTGTCCTATCAGTTAGTTATAAACAACCTGTGGTCCTTTATCACCTACTGAAAGACCAGTGTTGTTTACATTTAATCTATCAATGGAAGACTAGAGCTTGGAAGTAAATTATAGGCACCTTGGAGGTTTTCCATTACAGATCCTGAAATCTGCCTCTTTCCTCAATTTTCCTAACTCCCTACCATCCCTAACAATTCAGATGGGAACGAACTTTGAAGGTTTCTTGGAAGTAGTTTATTTGGGGCTGAACTTGTAGGGAAGGGGAAAAAAATGTCTTGTCTGGACCTCTAGCTTACTACCTATATATATGAGGCACTAAAAGTGATCCCAGAGGTTCTGACTAGTTCTAACACATGTATTCTGTCATCACAACCACCATATACTGAGTGATTATTATGCGCTAGGCAATATGCTAAATACTTTGCATACCTAATCTCTCCTTGAATAACTTAATGAAGAAGCTAGTATTACCTGCCATTCTGACTTTTAAAAACAAGGAAATTGTAGCTCTGAGAGGCAATTTAGCTAACATCACATAGCTAGTAGATGGCAAAGTCAGGATATAAACTCAATCCTCCCTGACTTTACAGATAGACTCAGTTCCTGGCTTCATGGAATTCTTAGCCTAGTGTATTTAATTAGCAAAACCATTAGATCTGTACTTCATTTCTTACCCAATGTTTCTCATTGGATATCAAGTGACACTGTCACAGACATGAGCCATCCTGAGCTCTATCCCTTTCTTTAAGGTATCTGCTTACTAGCAGGTATAAGGTCCTAGGTTTGAGCCTCAGCACAGAAAAAAAAAATCAAAAAATAGAGAGTTAATATAATGGGACAGGGAGCATAAATACTTTGATTAGAAGATGGGGAGTTGGTCAGTCTTGAATGGTGATCACTAATGGAATGTCCTAGGCAGGAGGGACAAAGGCTAAGTGTAAGGACTTTGGGAAGGTGTGAAACTAGCTTAATAGTAACTTCTATTAGGAAAAATTCCCAGTTCCCATTGGTATAAGACATTAAAAGCATGTCTTTTTTCATGTTACCATTTACTATAGGGTAAGACTGTTAAGAGCCATATGCTCTACTCAGTCATCAGGGTCTCAGCTTCCTTCCATTAGATGGCTCAGCCATCTTCTGCAAAGGACTTGGAAGGAATAGTCCAGTGGTGTACTGAGAAAGAAGAAAACAGAGATTTTGGTGGGTACATTGCCTTGTCTCTGCCATAGGAGAAAATAGAAGGCAGGCAGAAGGCAGAATGAAGGTGAAAAAGGGCTTCCTATGGTAACCAGTGGGCTGGGATTTAGCTCAGTTGGTAGAGCACCACTCTGCAGTCTCTGAGGTCCCAAGTTCGATTCCCAGCATCACAAAAAATGAGAGAAGGACATGGCAATCTACTCCTGAGGCAATCCCGAAACAATCAGCCATTGAAATCTCTATGAGAGTTGCTGTGAGTCAGACACGACTCAATGGCACCTAACAACAACAACAACATAGTAACCATTGTTTAATTCCTTTTTGTTCTGAAATCAAGGTCTGTGAGAGCATATGAAATAGCAGGGCTGCTATGTTACCCAAGTCTATGTATCACCAATCACATTATAGTCTATATAAATGCCAGCTTCTGGAACATAATCATGTGTTTTTGTCTTTAAAAAAATGATGTGCTTTTGCTTGGGCTTCTTGGGGGATATAGATGCTCAAAACACAACCTTTGGACTTTGTCAAAGATGAAATGAGAAAGCAGACTACCAAGAGGCAGGGAGCACTAGAGCTACAGTGACAGGATTTGATTTAAGATTACTGAGACAGATGGCGATGTGTTTCCTTAGAGGCAAACCAGGAAACAACAGATTTGCAAACAAATTTTTAACTGCCATCATTCTTCTAACATCCTGGATGAGCAACACAAGCCTCTGTGATGCACAATGCTTCCTAAAGGCAGCTGTCCCTCAAGTATTTTCCTTTCTATCTATTCAGAAGAGGCCTGTGGCAGCGTTAGCAAAATAATTCCACCTCTGGATGGTATTAAAACACTGCCCTTTGCTCTGGTCTCAGAGCAACTTGAATTAGTCATGTCTATGATAGAAGGCCTGCAGCCATAGCCCTGTGGCATCCGATCCTGTCTGATCTCGGAAGCTAAGCAGGGTGAGGCCTGGTTAGTACCTGGATGGGAGACCTTCTGGGAACACCAGAAGCTGTAGGCTTGGGAGAAGGACCTGGCAACACCCTCCCAAAAATCAATCTGCCATTGAAAACCCTATGAACAGCAGAGAAGCACTGACAATAGTGTTTCCCCTGTTATACAGAGGGTCGCTATGGGTTGGATACTGACTCGACAGCACCTAACAACAACAACAACATGATAGAAGAGGGCTGAGGTTTACCTCAGTTAGAAGAGTGCTGCTCTGCACTCTCTGAGGACCCAGGTTCGATCCCCAGCACAGCAAAATGAGAGAAGGTTGTGGTAATCCACTCCAGAAGCAATCTCAAAATAATCAGCCATTGAAAACCCTATGAAGGTCGCTATGAGTTGGATCTGACTCCACCATGGCACCTAACAACAAGAACAACAATAACAACAACAACAACATGATAGAAGAGTATGAGGACAGCATAGAGAAACGTGTAGGTCAGTTTGGTTTATTTATTGGAGATGATGAGGATGGTTTCTGGCCTGGATCTTCACTTTGAATTGCAAGATTGGACAAAGTCAAACAGAAATGTGTATTAGAGAAACACTTTTCTCCTTGGAAAGGCTTTAATCCCAGTGGAATATTTAAATAACTGCATACCTTAGAACAATAAGAAAAAAGAGAAGCACAGTTCATACATAATTTGCTTTTTCTTCTTGATTGTCCTGTACTCTGATGGATCATCTGAAGTCTACCATATGGTTGGTGAAACTGGTGTTTGTATGAGGTATGAATAAAAAATATGGCAAATGTTTAAATAAAAACTTTATTACATGAAAAGACACATTGCTATTAATCCTCCTCAAAATACTCCTCCTGCCTTCGATCACACCCCATTGGTCTTACCACTTTCTGAAGCAGTTCTGGCAATGCGTCTTTCACTGTAATAAACTTTTGTAAATTTAAACATTCCCTGTATTTTTTTGTCTATTCTTTTCAGTCTGTTGTCTGACCATTTGCCATGACCTTGAGCTCCCACAGTCTCACTTTTGTTCTTGGTGATTGTAGACATCTGTTTTTCATGAAATCTATTTCACTGAATATACTGACCTTAGTACTGAGGAAGAGTGTTTCCTTGAATATTTAAATTTGTAACTTTAGCAATCAAGTCATTCCTGCCCCGGGTCCACCTAGCAATGTCTTCAGGGAATAAGATAGTGGGGAAGCTGATAGTGGGAGCCAGTGAAGGTCAAGGAGGTGCTTCTTTGTGTACTTGTTGAAGTACCTGCAAAACAGATGTCCTCCTCCCAAGTGTTGTCATTGTGTTATTTAGTATAATAGCTTCTCAATTAGTCTTACTGCCCGCTCCTTTTCAATCTTTTCTACATAATAATAGCAGATTATCTTAAAACACAGTTCTCCTCTTACCATTCTTCTGCTCAAATTCTTAAATGACACAAAATTCTAAAGTAATAAAGCCAAATTCCTTAGCTATACATTTGAGGCTCTCTATGTTTTGGTCTCTAATTGCCTTATCAGTTTTACCTTTCTGCCACTCTTAAAATCAAGCTGAAGGCTTACGGTAACGGGCCTTGAAATTCCTTGCTTCCATGCCTTTGCTCTCAGTGCTCTGTCCAGAATGTTCTTCTCTCTTTTCCATTTTCCTAATCATTGCCTGTAAAATCTACTCATTCTTCAAGTCCTGGCTCAAATTTTGCCTGATCTTTGAAGCTTCCCTGACTTTCCAAAGGAATTACATCTATGTGTGCCCATAGCATATTGCTGGTACCCATATTTCACATTTATGTTATTCTGCCTCAAGTGCTAGTTTTTTATTTACAAGTCTGTTGCCACTAGTCTGTGAGCAACCCTCAAAGACAAGGGCTGTGTCTATTTCATTTCTGTGTCTTCCATAGGACAAGGCACAGTGACTGGCAGAGAGGAGGTATGTGAAGAATGCTTGGTGACACACATTGATTGATCTGCCAGTTTTCTCCTCTGATAAAAGTGATGATAGCTTGCTTATTATGGGGACCAACTACATTCCTGCCAGTGGAGTCAGAGGCAAGGGGTCAAGCTACTCCTTTCTGTATTAAAGCAATCATGCTGAAAAACCCAAGTAGGTGAATGCTTAAATTTTCTCCATGAAACCAACAGACACCATTTATTATAAAGTTCTTATAAGAGCAGCTTAGTGTATTAAAAAGGAACTTAATGGAAAACTTGAGTCAAAGTGTAGGTCCATCACTGCTATGAGAAAAGGTCCCGAACAGGCAATGTGATCCTGTGCATTTAACCAATGAGGCTTTTGTGATATAAATTCACTTGATCACGTTCTATCTTCTTTCTTACTTTGTTATTACCTTCCTCAGAATTAAACACACATTCCATGATTTCTACCTATACTATTAGTGGTTTTGTTACTTCTGCCTAGTAAAGGAGACAGAATATGTACCTAAGATGATAAATACCACAGTATGTAGTATAGAGCTTAATTAAAATAGACTCTAGAACCATTGTCTGGGGTTTGAATCGCCATTGTACTACTTCCTACCTAGGTGATCCTGGAAAAGTTATTCTAATTTTCTATTGCTCATGTACAAAAGTGCATAATAATTGTAATTAAAGCATCATTGTAAGGAATAAATAAAAAATAAGAGTGCATAGTAAGTGCTTATAAATGTAACTTATTTTTATCACATAAGATCACAAAATAAGTATAGCCTAACAATGAGCAAAAGCTGGAATATCAGAAGATGTGTTCTGTCCTGACTGCCACTCACTCACCTTAGCCAACATATATACCTTCTCAGATTGTTGGTTTCCTAACTATGAAATGAAGTGTAGAACTAAATAACATCTAAAGTTTCTTCCAGCTGTAAAATGCTAGTGTTCAATATTGAATACAGCCTCCTTTCCCAGTAGGAGATGGTTTATTAAAAATGAAAAAATGTGAAAAGAATGTAATTCATATCTGCCAAGAGAGATTTTTTTCTCTCCTCCTTTCATTGGCTTGTGATAATCAGAAAAAAAAAATCAAATGTGTAGCAGTTGGTTTTTATGTCTCCTATCTTGATTTTCCATCTGTCTTCCAGTCACCATTTCACGAGTGTTTGGGAAAATGAAAGCGCTCAAAAATAAGGATCCTTAGAAGCTACTGCTTGCGAAACAGCAAAGGTGATTGTCTAATGTAGAGACTCAGCTCAGTGCAGCTTTGCTTGGAGATCATTTCATGTAACTAAAAATGTAGTCTATCCAAGGAGATAACAATCTTCTTTTTGAAGAGAAAGCTTTTATTAGCTAACCCAGTAATTTATATGAAATTTTAAAATAACTTTCTTTTTGAGATCTGTGAAACAAGATTGAAGTAAGCTTGAATGCAGTTACATTTACAGGAATTTAACAGCATATTGTTACCAGACACAATGTGAGAGATATGCACAGCTCAATGATTCACAGGTCCTCTTTGCAATTTAGTTAGCACTCTGATAATTCTTTCTTCTTTGCCCATCCCCAGCTAATAGGATACTGATTTTATAAGAAAAAAACGGTCAAATATTGGCAATTTCATATGAGTTAACCTAATAATAACTAGACCCGAGTCCAGATGCACACCACTGGCTAATTGACAGGGAAATGTTCACTTGTCCCTTTGGTCACTATTCTTTGGTACATTGAGAAGGATTTTTTTTGGGGGGGGACTGGGGGTTGAACCCATGGCCTCGTGCTTGCATGCTTTGCAAGTGCTGGACCACTGAGCTGCACCTTCAACCCATTTTTTTTTTTAACTTTTTGAGACAGAGTCTCACTAAATTACACAGACTGCCTCTGGTCTAGAACCTGCAATCCTCCTGCCTCCACCTCCCCAGCTGCTGGGATTATAGGCATGTGCCACTGAGCCTGGCCATTGAGAAAGATTTATGGGCTAGGTTCAGTAAAGTCTTTTCTAGTGTATATGCATAACATAACCTATTTTCTCTTTACCATTTTCTTCCTTATTTTTTATATTTATTTCATTTACTCTTTGGTTTCTTTCTATTCTATTGCTCTGTTTGCGTGCTTTTGCTTTTATTCTTGCTCTTGCATTCTTTACTCAAATAGTTAAAAGTGGAGATCAGAATTCCATTTTAACCACTCACTTTTACCTGACTCTGGGCAAGACAAACTTTCTGCTATAGACTCTCCATCTGTAAACCTGAGTAATCATACTTGCTCCATCAGTTTGTTGTAAACATTAAATGAGGTGATGTGCTCAAAATGCTTTTTGTACTTCTTGTTTTTGTTAGGTACCATTCAGTTAGGTCTGATTCATAGCGACTCTCATAGGGTTTTCAAGGCTGATTGTCCTGAGATTGCTTTGGGAGTGCATTGTCATGTCCTTCTTTCAGTTTTGCAGTGTTGGGGGTTGAAAATGGGTTCTCAAAGAGTGTGAAATAGCACTGTACCAACTGAGCTAAACCGTAGTACATAATAAATGCTTATTCACTTTTAGCATTCATTTTATTTTATTCTTTCCTTCTTCCTTTCATGTTTTAGTTATCCCTTACGTTTTCTTTGCCTCTCATTTTTATTAGTATTGAGCTCCACTTTCAGCACTGCTAGTTCATCTCAGCAACTGGAAAGTTCTTTCAAAGTACTTGGCAACTTGGACTCTATCATTGTCCTCTAGATAGTCCTCCATTTGGAAGTCAGAGTGGTTTTTATAAAATGCAAATATTTCCAAGTGATTATCTATTCATAAATCCACATACAGTATATGATCCTAAATGGTCAGCAAAGAATGCAAAGCTATCCAGAATATGGCTCATCATATTCAAGCTTTATCTCTGCCACTGAAACAATCTATAAAAGTAGGTCATATAGGTGTGCTTGATCCCCAGACATATCACTCTGGTTTCTCTGAACCATAGTGCATCCTTGTCCACCTTTCTACCTAGTAAACACTTATATAGCCACCAATAACCAGACCTGAGTTGTTTTTTACCTCCCTTATTCAGATCTGATTCTTCTTTCCTTTTCACTGTCATAAAATTTCACATAAACTATTATGGCAATGCGTATCACACTATTCCTATGGATCTCCGCAGATGTACTGTGAGCCCCCAGGAACCTCCCTCTCTGTTCTCTTCTCTTCATTGTTTAAGGGTCCTATAACATAGCCTATAACTCAAGAAATGTATATATCCTACTTCTAAAACTAGTCTTCCATCAGTCTAGAGAATATTTATGTTTAGAATGTATATGTACAGAGCTGCCATGATTTAAGTCAACTTTCATGCCTTGGCTCAATTGCAGACAACACGAGGGATCTCTGAAAATGGTAAGAAATTCTGAACTATACAGGAGTGAACTGTGTGAAAACCTCTGGCTGTACAAAGATGAACCTTTAAGTCCCCTCTCAGACTGAGGGGTCTATTTTTACAAGTCATAGAGTTAATATGTCTTGGGAAGTGCTCAATAATTATAGTGAGTTGTTATTATTATTACTTTTCTATCTGAAGTTTTCAGATAATAGCTTAAAATGTTAAGAATATTCTTGTGAGTTTAAAATTGGGGAGTACACATGAATCTCAGGGAGTATTTTATTTCCCAATTTTGATCCCATATTGGCCTTCCTTTCAAGCTCTGAAGTTTTACCCTTTTTGCTCTTGGGTTTCATATTAAGACCATTACCTAGATAGCTTGCCACCAATTTCCAGTGGAAATCAAATATAATCTACACTCTGCAGGAAGTTCAGGATAGAATCTCAAGAAAAAGAGATATGCAAAACGTTTGGATCAACACATTTCAAAGCTCATATACACAGAGGTCCCTAGATTCTAAAGAAAGTAAAATCTAGATGTTGGATTGGTGGTTGTCAGTAGTACCAGAAGAAGGTGATAAATTACAAAGAATTTCTGTAGGAAAGGAAGGACAGAGATGGGGACTGGGAAGAAGACTTATCATGCATCTGGGAGAAATTAAACAAATTTCCTGGAAGCTTGAAAACTGAGACAGACAACTAAAGATGGTGGAGGACAAAATGAAGGGAAGGAAAATAGACATGATTATTTTTCTTACCAGTGACCAACAGAAGGGGAGAAATGAGAAACAAGGAAATGGATATGTAGGGCTGGAAAAGTCCCACCTTATTTCAAAGGTGTCATCAAATTTAAATTTTTATGATTTAATAAGAACATCTCTGAGAATCTTGACACAGACAACAAGAACCTGGTCATCTTCAAAGATGAATTTCTTCCAAGAGCAAGGTCAGTGCAGCTGACCCATAGAAACACTACTGATTTTGCCATAGTAGGGGGTTGAGCCCAGGGCCTGCCCATACTAGGCAAGCACTCTACTACTGAGCTGTACCCTCAGCCCATTTTCTTTTTCTTTTTTTTTCTTTTTTTTTATATATATTTTTGAGACAAGGTCTTCCTAAGTTGCACAGGCTGTCTCTGACTTCAAACTCATGATCTTCCTGCCTCTGCTTCCTGAATTGTTGTGATTATAGGCATGTGCAATGGTGCCCAGCTAAAACTATTAATTTTGAATAAGAGCACATCTACTTCTCCAAATAGGCCAGGCAAATGTATGCTGTCTTGAGCAACACATGGGAATCACAAGACCTAGAGTAGAGTGTGACTTTATCCATAAGCAGCTGTATAGCCTTGGAAAAATAATTTCTTTTTTCTTTTTACTTTCCTCTGAAATGAAGCCCGTTAAGGTCTGCCTTGAATGCCTCAAGAATGGTTATGAGAATCAAATGAGCTAGCACTGAAAAGTACAATTAGAGAGGTTTCTGCCAGCTTAATGGGCTTCCATAGATTTAAGTTCTATGGCCACTATTCAGAAAGAAACAATGCTTTCTCTCCAGAAAGACAAGAGGACTGTTGTAAACAGACTCAGTAGCCATGTCCTCAGTTCTTTCATACTTCTGCATACTCCTCATGCAGGTCTGAAACTAATTTGAAAGGCTGGCAGCAGCACTGTCAATAGTAAGCATAAGAATGTTTTTAAATGTTAGAAATGATAAATCCATGCATTTCCTGTGGTATTGATTACAAAAGCATTATACAGCTCAAAGGTCAGGACTGTGTTTTGTGAGCACATTCTGTGTAGTTCCAGGGGAAATAAAACAGAAATAAACCAACCTGGTATCCTTAAAGCTGTGCTAATCCCAAGAGCCAAGGTCATTATGAGCACAGAGCACAGACTGAGCTGCCAGAAGTAAAGAAGGGTCTGGAAATATTTACATTTTGCTGAACGAAGAACGGGTAGACTGTCCTTTGTGTACAAAAAGGATACACTTTAGACCCAATAGCAATCTTCTTTCAGTTTTTCTCCTGTAGTCAGGATGGATTTGTACTGAGCCATCCTCATAATCTCACTTAAACCAAAGCCCCTCTGAGAGTGAGGTGACTCTCTGAGCCAAGGTTACAATTCATTCTGGGGCTTGGGTAAGAGCTTCAACAATAGCTACAGGAAAAGTGTGTGTGTGTGTGTGTGTGTGTGTGTGTGTGTGTGTGTGTGTGTGTGTGTGTGTTAAACTCCTACTTTAGCTTTTTTTTAGAAGAAATATTGATTTCTTACTAACTGAGCTGACTGCCCAGCCCAAGTAAAACAAAGTGGTTTGCAAATTTTCTTTGGCAGATACCCAACTATGTATATGTTAAGAATCATGATGGTATTATTCTTCAATGCTTGCACTCATGCCTGTGCATGTTGTATATGTGTGTATATGAGGGCGTGCTTATTGGTACAATGCTTAGTGCCACCCATGATATCAGGGGAGTTACTGGTTATGGGAGGACTAAACAATGGAAATTGGGTAATAAATCCATGCTTTCATGTAACCTTGCTATATACAAGAGTCTTTGAGTTTTTAATAGGTCATTTGGCTCCTACTGTAAGTTATGGAAAGAGAGAAGGGGGGCAAATGGGAGGATTTTGTGGGTCAGCCCTAGAAGCAGTCTATGTCAATTCTGCCCACATTTCAGTGTCTAGATTCAATCACATACCCATATGTAACTTCAAATAAGTCTTAGAAATATGTAGCTTTTGTCTATAAAAGAGAGGAAGTAGATTTTGTTAAAAATATTACAGTCTCTTGACACCAGTTTGTCTCAAAATGAAATTTGTACGTTTTGTTTTGCTTTCAATTTATGTTTTCTAGAAAATCATATAAAATGAATAATGGTAAGATGTTGACATTATGACAGATTGATGTACATATTGAAAGCCTGTGGAATAATAGATAAGAGAATAGAGCTTTATATAAGAAAAACTTGGGTTCATATTCTAATTTTTCTACCTCTAGCTTTGTGACCTTAGGCAAGTTGTGTAATGGGGTCTCAAAGTGTTGTGAAGAGCCAATGAAAAGATAAGTGTGTGAGGCTTGAAGAAAAAATATAGTGAATTTTCAAAAATCTATTATAGTCAAAGATACATTGCCATTAATTGCCCTCAAAATACAACCCCATGGGCTTTGAACACACTTAACCCATTTTTCTTGCTACTTTCTGAAGCCTTTCTGGAAGTCTTCTTTCATGAGTGTCTTTAGTTTCATCCTTTGTCATGATATCATTCCAAGTCACACATCAATTTTGGTATAATAATTTCTGTCAAATAAAACCACTATAGTGTGTAATCACCCACTTATGAACCAGATCTGGCATCATGTGACTTCTGACTCTTTTCCAATTCAAAATGACCATATGTGTTAATCAACTGTCATTGTTGTAGCAGAAAAACCGACCAAAACAAATTTATGGAGGAAGAGGTACTTATTAGAAGCTTGCAGTTAGAGGATCTGTCCATAATGGTGGCAGGAAGGGCATGGCAGTGGTAGAGGTAGGGCCTGTGGCATATGACCTTATAGTGTCTTAGGGCAGGAAGCAGAGAGCTTCTCAGAATTGCAGGTCCAGTATAAAACTCCAAAGGCTCATCCTCAAGAAGCAACTTCCTCAAAACAAGAATTCTACTTCCCAAAGTTCTATAACCTCTACAAATAGCACCACCCCTTGGGGACCAAATGTTCAAACCCATGACCTTTGGGGGACATTCAGATCTAAACCATAACACCATGAAGCAGACGTTTTGAATCAATTCAGGACACACAAGCAGCCACAACAGCATAACTAAAGATACTCATGAAAGAGGATTTCCAGAACTGCTTCAGAAGGTGGCAAGAATTAGGGAAGAAGTATATTCAAAGACAGAGAATATTTTGAAGGGGACAAATGGCAATGCATCTTTCACTATAGTAAGTTTTTAAAATTTAAACATTCACTGTATTTGTTATCATACCTCATAAAGTTCATAATCCTGGAGCTGCCAATATTACTATGATTAATAATAACAGTAGTAGGATGTTGGCAATCAGAGCGTGGATTTTCCTGTGAAGAGTCAGAAACATGCAAAATAGACACAGTTAAGGGCCATGGAGGCTGAGATAGGCAAGGACTAATTCAGAATTAGCAATTACAGAGAACAATGGTTTTCTTTAAGCCATTCTAAGAATATTCTAAGAATATTGGCCAATATAGTAGTGTTTTTTTAGCCTTCACAGACCTATTATACTCCCATGAGTTTTGTTTAGACCTTACTATTAGGCTATAACAACAACCACAATTGAACTGTATGTTCTGGAAATCTACAAAATTGCTGTTGCTTGATGCTAGGCCATGTCTCTACCTATGTCATTCTACCAGAGACCTCTGAATAGCAAATTGTTTTCTGCATACCAAACTATGTACTACTATTATACTACATTCCTCCTGTCCTTCAAGTTATGTCTACAGAGTTACCTCTCCAGGAAACCTGTCTTGATTAGTTCCATTCTTATATTTCTTTATCATTGGCTGAGAAGCTATCATTATATTGACTTTGTAGTTATATATTTTCTACTTCTGTGAGAGGAACACTCAACCATTTTCTTATATTTGTGTGTGTGGACAAAAAATACATTGCCAGATTCTCAGAGACATGGACAAAAGGAGCCTTCTATCTTCTATTTTCTCTTTACACCCTGTAAAGTACCTAAAATTGACTTTTCACATAGCAGCCATTCAAGGAAAGTTGAGTGATTAACCAGCCATTTCATTATACCCCTAGAGTACTGCCATATTCTTCAAGAGAAGCTGCAAAACAGGCCTTGTACATTTTGCTTTTCCTCTAGAGGAGGTACCATTGATGAGGACAAAAAATTTGCTGGAAAGTTTCTCAAAATGATTCACAAGGCCCCTGGAAAGTCGTGCCTGTTTTGGTCACATGGATGAATAGCACTCCAGAAGACAGACAGGAGATCCCTTTGGGTACCAGAGAACCTTGCAGATGAGCAACATTGTGTACAAGTGTGAGGTCACTGTTTGGGCCAAAACCCACAGAGGATCATAGGAAGTGTTGGGAATTGGCTCTGATAGCAATAAACAAGTACTGTTCTACTTGAGCAGTTCCAAGAAATAGAGCAATATGACTTGGCATTTGTGTAAGTTGAAAAGGTTTCAGAGCCACTGGGCAGTGAGCAATTGAACTTAAAAGCTGTTACCAGAATGCTACTTAACACACTGTTAATTAGGTAGTGGGGAAGAAGGTAACTGGGCGGTCCAAAGAAGGACATGGTGCTTTTAACACAGCTAAAAAATTTGGCCTGCATGAAGTTGTATGGTAGAAAACAGTATATTTCTCTTTTACTCTATGAGATATTTCTCACCAAATAAATTGAAAAGTTGTCATCTGGGATCTGTTCCTGTCAGCAGAGCAGCTGAGAGGTTCTTGGAGGAGTTTCACTATGGGTGGAAGAGAAAACCTATGCATTGTACTTTGTAAACAAAGTTGCTGTTCCTGAGGAATTGCAGATTCTATACTGTATTCTGTGTGAGGTGATTCGGACTGCACGGAGAAGAAAGGAGATGTCCTCTGACCATCAAAAAACCAGACACCCAAATGACTAACCACTACATATACTATGAGATATGTCATGTGAAGGGGGAAGAGTGTTTGGAACTGAGAAGTAATGTCTCTCTTGTGGTCATAAGTAAACTTTCTACATTGTAAAATAACATTTTGTTTTGCTTGGAAGAGTGATGCCAGTTAAAATTTTGGAAAATACAGAAAACATAAAAATGGGAATTGTTCATATGCCCATAAGCAGAGTTAATCACTGATAATATTTTATGTATTCCATTCATTTTATTTGTGCTATGTAGACATATAAATATAGTTGATGCACTGTAAATAAAATTTCTATCTTGCTCTTTTAAGTTAGAATCATTTACCTATGTCATCATAAACACCATAAATATAACGTTAATGGGTGAATAATATTCAGTTGTGGATATATTATATTTTTACCTAACTGATTCCCATCTGACAGACATTTCAAATAATAAGTGTTTTTGAAATGGTAGGAATAGATGAACTATTGAGTTTGGCTTTATTAATGTGGTGCTTTAAATGACATAAATAGTTTTAAGAAAATAGGAAGAAAGGGAGAGAGGAAGGTAAAGAAAGAGGGAAGAAGAAAGGAGGGAGAGAGAAAGGGAAAGAGAGAAAGGGAAGGGGAAAGAGAGAGAGAAAGGGAAGAATACAAGGAGGAAAAGATTGAGAATGAGATGGAGACTCTAAATGTTGTTAAACATGTTTTTGTGATGTAATGCCCAGAACACAGATCCCTTCTGGTGATGACCTATCAGTTAGAGTCTCTGCATAATGATATTTTCACCTAAATATCAGAATCTCATGAATATTCATAGCTGATATCAACAGCATAGTCTTTCCTTGCTGGTGTGATTCTGAGTCTTCATATCATTTAAGAGTTTGCCCTTGCTAGAATCTGGAAGACCACAGAATCAAAGTTATGTATTAAGAAAACCTGGGACTATTACTGTGAGGTTAAGAGAGTAGAGAAAGTAAAGGAAGCTTGTTCCTTTCCTATGGCTTGGAGACTAGGGTACTGCAGAATTAGAGGGAGTGCTGACCATAAGATTCCCTTATTTTTGGTATCCACTTCAAGTTTATGGGGGCTGGTCTAAAAACTATCCTCAGATTCAATGATTTGCTAGAAGAACTTGCAGAATTCGCTGAAAGATGTTATGTTCGTGATTATGATTTATTACAGAGAAAGAATACAACTAAAATCATTCAAGGTCAGAGATGCATGGGCAAGAGACAAGAAAAGATGAAAATGTAGAGCTATTAGTTGTCTTTTCACATGGAATCATGGACAGCATTATTTTATCAGCATTCACGTGTGAGAGTATGCACAGTATATTGCAAATAAAGAAAGATTACCTGAGCTTGGTGTGCAGAGTATTTGTCAGAGCCCCATGGGTGACAGCCCACAGGACTGACCGACCGTTAGTTTTCAGGCCCTGTAGAGGTAGAGCTGATACCATGTGGCTGCTGTAGTTTCCAGCCACTCTTTTATTTGTTTGGTGTTTTTGAGACATTCTTACTGTGTAGCCAATGCTAACCTGAACTCACTTTGTTAGCCCAGGCCGGCCTTGAACTCATGATCCTTCTGCCTCTTCTTCTAGAGTGCTAGGATTACAGTTGTGCACCACAATGTCTGGCTTTCAGCTCCTCTTAAGGTAGAGTGAACATGGCATGGCCCAAAGCCCCTGTCATAAATCACATTGTTAGGCTGCCCAGTGGCCTCCAGGTGAGCAAAGGCACACCTATTAGGCATGATGTTCCAAAGCTGTAAGTTCAGATCTATTTCGGGGCAAGGTTAAGTTCTTTACAGATACCCTGTCTGGTAGAGGTCTCCCCTTGATGATTCTCTACCAGCATGTGGCTTCCTATGAAGGAAACCATTGAGGAAGCTGATACTATGTTTTAGTTTTTAGAAGAGAGTGACTTAAGCACATGAAGACTGTTCAGTGATCTGGTATCTTGGAACTTTGCTTAGCCAACCCTTCTTTCTCTGGAGGATCATCCAGGTCTAACTATAAGTAATTAGTTCTAATGCAGTGTGATATGAGAAATATTAAAATAATCCCCTAGAATTGAGAAGAAAACAACTCCTTATTAGTACAGATGAGAAAGAGGAATTAGGAGATAAAATTGCAAAGTTTTTTAAAAAGAATGATAATTAAAGCACTGTACATTAGACTCTAGTAGCTACAATTAAAGCAATAATCAGAAGAAAATGTATAGCCTTATGTACTTTTATTAAGCCTTCTTTCACATGCTTTTGGTCCACTTGATTTCTATTGTACTGAGAGTGATGTGTTCAAGTCTTCCACTTCCTTTTAAAATTGTCTCCTGTCCTCACCTTAGATTTATACATTTAGATATAGTAAAATTAGAGATCATTTAAAAATATATGGCTATCATAAAAATAAAATAAAACAACCTGTTGTAACAAACCTGTTCTTTTACAACCTGGGGCCACAGAACATCAGAACCAAATAATATCTTAATGATCATGCAGTTTGGGAGTTGAAAATCTATGACCTGATGGCCAAATCTGGCTCTCTGCCTCTTGTTTTCTTTTTTTCTTTTTCTTTTTTCTCCTTCCTCCCTCCATCCTTCCCTCTTTTCTTTTCTTTTCTTTTCTTTCTTTTCTCTTTATTCTTCTGGGGACTGAACCCAGGGCTTTTCACATGCTAGGCAATGCTAGGCAAGTACTCTACCACTGACTATTTTTATGAGTAAAGTATTACTGAAACAGTGTCATATTCATTCCTTCATGTATTGTCTATGGGTGTCTCCATGCTACAACAGCAGAGTTGAGTTGTTGTGAATGAGACCATATGGCTATGTCAACACTATCTGGCCCTTTACAGAACAAAGTTTTGTGACCTTTGGACTAATCTAACAATATCATTAAGTAGATGGAGAAATTAGAATGCCAATTAGACAAATTCTATAAAAGTAGGCAAATATCTCCTGAGCCTTTACTCTGTTCTGGGTACTATTAAAGGCACTTGAGCTACATCAGTGAACAAACAGATTAAAGAATGTTAGACCAATTGTACCAACATTATACTAATAATTGTACTAACATTGTACTAATGTTAGTGATTGTTAATACCATGGGAAAAGACTAACAGAATAGTGTGTTAAAGAGGAATCAGGAGTGTGAGGTGAGAATGAGAGTGGAATTTTAAAATATGATATTGACTGTAGGTTTCACTGATAAGTTGAGAATTGAGAAAAGACTTGAAGAAGATGGGAGTGAGCTTGGGAGATATCTGGGAGAAGGCCTTTCCAGGCAAAGGAAAAGTTTTAGGCAAAGCTTTGAAGAACAAGAAGAACCTCTGTTTTGAGTAAGGTTAGTAACAAGAGGTAGTAGAAGATGAAGAGAAGAAAGCCCACAGGGTACTAGATGTCATGTTGTTATTGTTAGGTGCCATTGAGTCATGTCCAATGCATAACAACCCTCATAGGGTTCCAATGGCTGATTGTTTTTGGGATTTTTTCAGGAGTGGACTGCCATATACTTCTCCCATAGATAAGACTTATAAAACCCATGTCATAGGGCTTATAAAACTATTGGGATGACTATGAGTGAATTGGGGAACCACTGAAAATTTTGAGTAGATGAGTGACATGATATGACTTAAATTTTAAAAGGATTTTCCATTGTTGAAGACAGCCTGTTAGGGAGGTGAGAGAAAAAGCAGATCAGTTAGGAAACTACAATCATAATCCAGTTTAGCAATGACATCTATTTGAGCCACCTTGGTAGCAGTGAAAGAGGTAAGATGTGATCACATTCCAGATTTATGTTGAAACTAATAGGATTAGGTGAAGATTTGGAAGTTGGGTATAAGAAAGAAAGGAATCAAGGTTTTAGGCCTAAGTAAATTGAAAGATGTTGTTGTTGTTGTTGTTAGGTGCCTTCGAGTCGAGTCCGACTCATAGTGACCCTCATAGGCTGACTGTTTTGGGATTGCCTTGGGAGTGGGTTGCCACATCCTTCTCCCATTTTGGGGTGCTGAGAATTGAACTTGGGACCTCACAGACTGCAGAGCAGCACTCTACCAACTGAGCTAAATCCCAGCCCCAAATTGAAAGATAGAGTTGTCAAAGTCATACAGAAAACTGAAGGAAGTAAAAGTTTTCCGGGACCAGGCCTGCATAATTCTAAAAAATCTGGTGTTCTTCCCACTAATGTGATTGTATCTTTCCCAGGATGCCAATATGACTTTAGACAATGGAAGCTGGCCTAAAGCATGTGCAGCAGCAGCAGCGGTGTACAAATGATAAATTATAAGTTTCAGAGGTATGGCTTTTACAGAGTATCACTATTTCCAGGTTTATTTCCAAGTTTATCTCTCCAAGTGCAGAGAAGGAAACATTTCCTTAATATGTAGCTCAAGCTCATTAAAAAGTCTCCCCTTGACCAGCTTTGATAAGGAGAAGAAAACAAACATAATGGCTCTGCTTGAATCTTGTAAGATAATAAATATTCCAAGTGAACATAATTGTTTTTAACCTTTATGCCAGGTACAATAAATGTCAAAGGGAAAGATAACCCAGCACTCTCATGAAATGGCTTAAATAATAGGCCCTAGTTTTCTTTAATGGGAACTCACCCAGTAGACACAATCATATAACAAATGAGAAATTTCTAATGAGAGTTGCATTATTTCTATTGGCTTTTATGCCATCCTTAATTGATTGCCATCATGCACGGCTAATTAAGAGCATGATAATCTGACTGAGGTATTTTCAGCAAGTGCAATGTTACTTGCTTTAAAAGAGTGACTTCTGGAAACCAACATTAAGGTGACAGACAGGTCACACTATAGCTGGGGATTGCCCCATTAGAAAGCACTGTCCTGGCCAATCTAGCCTGGGGGTTGATTTTACCTTCTGTGGATGGGCGAGTGAAGATCATCCTTCATTGATGCCAAAGGCACACTAAAGCATAGACTTCTTGGCTTAAGCACTCGTGGCTAACTTCCTGGGCCTAAGGCTGTTCCTCTATCCTCCTCAGAAATCCCCATTCTGAATGTCTTTCATTAGCCCGTTTTCAGAGGGTCACAGAGGTGCACAAAAAGAGGACTAGATGTGGATTCTGCTCTCAATTCAGGTACACAATAGTTATATGACTTTGAATAAGTAATTTATGTCTTGTCATCTTATACTTCCTCACTAGAAAGTGAATCTTTTGGAAGTATTAATTGATTTTGCCTTTTAATTATTTTGTGATCTCAGCTTTTTGGAAAACCAATGGTGTGATTGGGAAGGATGGTTAAATTCAGTTGCCATGGTCTTTTCTTTGAGTTTGAGATAAGAAAGTGTTCCCGGCCACCTCCTTTTGTGTGAATCTAAATGAATCTAAATGAACGTGAAAATCTCTTAAATAACCCAAATGCAGACCTATGGTCAAGATCATTTTTATGTAATTGAATTCATTAGGTCCTTGGGCAGCAAACATGAGATTCATTCTTTTCCACTTAGGAGCATTTGTGAAGAGTACCTAGGGACCTTAAATATTTATGCCTCTGATATTACACAGGCCTGATTAATGCATCAAATTAGTTCCTTAAGAAACTGATTTGTGTTATTGATCTGTAAAGTAAAACCACAAAGAAATATCATTTTATAACAATCAAATGAGAAAAAAGTATAAATCTGTCAGAGCCATGTATTGGTAAACATATGGTATGATTGGAATTTTTATCTTCTCTGTTGAGAATCTGAATTAGCACAACCTCTATACCCAGTAAAGATAAATATGTGCATGTACACAATTGTTTATAGCAGCATTGTTACAAAGGGAATAAACAGGGAACAATATGAATGAACATATATAACAACATATGTATGTTGGAGGATATCATCCAATGAATGAAAATGAGTGAGCCACAGCCACAC
>VMDO01019176.1:0-40274 GCA_007922755.1 Pedetes capensis | reverse complement strand
CAAAAATAAAAGCAAAGTGGCTGATGAAACTGTATTCTTTTATTTCCCATCATTAGACTAATTTCTATTTTTGGCATGAATTATTAACCTTTTCCATTAGAAGGAAAATATGCTCTGCAAACTCTCGGATGGCACCACGGCCACCATTACATTTACAAATATATCCAACGGCCTTCTGGGCTGTGGAACAGGCATCAGCAGGAACACCACTTAGGCCCACTCTCTTCAAGCACTCTTCATCAGACACTTCATTTCCTATGGTGTAAAACAAATACTGACTGAACATTTAAACAGACAATAATCTAGCTAAATAACACAAACAGAAACCAGTAAGCAACTCTGGTAACCTCCACAAAACAAAGCTCTAAGGCACTGCATCCAAGAATAATAATGATCAGATGGAACACAAATATTTTAAAGTATAATTGAGGTCTGAGGTTTTCCCTAAACAATTAAAAAGAAACTCTTAGTGAGAGAGGGAGAATAGAGTATACTTTTTGCTTTCTATGCATAGACAATTATTGTTGTTGTTGTTGTGAGGTGCTGTTGAGTCAGTATCCGACTCATAGCGACCCTCTGTACAACAGGGGAAACACTATTGTCAGTGCTTCTCTGCTGTTCATAGGGTTTTCAATGGCAGATTGATTTTTGGGAGGGGGTTGCCAGGTCCTTCCCCCAAGCCTACAGCTTCTGGTGTTCCCAGGTGGTCTCCCATCCAGGTACTAACAAGGCCCGACCCTGCTTAGCTTCCGAGATCTGACGGGATCGGATGCCACAGGGCTACAGCTGCAGGCAGACAATTATTAGAAATTCTATATTTGAATTACAAATTATTTCAACATTTTATTAAGGAAAAATCTGAACACAAATAAGGACTGCAAGTTCATATTTAGTAGTTATCAATGTTTTAGATTATCAATATTTTTCTCAACCCCTACACACTAGTTTTCTTGGGGGTAGGGTGTTGAAAGAATTCTTAGACATCGTATTTTATCCAAAACCTTTTTCACATTTATCTCTGATATAGTTTTCAAACTGAGACATTATCAAACTCATAAAATTAACAGTTCTTTAATATTATCTAATAACCTACTACATGCTAAAATATCCCCAACTGTCTCAAAATTTTTATTTTATTTTTTGCAGTGCTAGGGGGTTGACAGGGCCTCATGCATGCTGGGTAAGTACTCTACCACTGGGCTGCACCTTCAACCTCTTTTTTGTTTTGTGAGACAGGACTAAGTTGTACAGGCTGCTTCTGACCTTGAACTCACAATCTTCCTGCCTCAGTTTCCTGAGTATGCTGTGAACCTGGCTTCAAAATTGACTTTTTATCATTGCTTACTTTTGAATCAGAATTCAGATAAGGTCTATATGCTGCATTTTGTTAATATGTTTGTTAAGTCTCTTTTAATCCGTGATAGCTCTCTGATTTGTATGCCATGTATATGTTGAAAAAATACCATTTTTAAAATAATTAAATATTAAATCACAGTGATATAACTGTCCTTCTCTCTCCCTCACTTGTTCTCCCCCCACCTTCTTGGGTAGAATAAATTGCAGAGGTTCCTAGTTCTGTAAGTTCACAATTTTCAGTATAACTGTTACTATACTTAGCCCACATACTACTAATAAAATGCTACTTAAAAAGTTTGTTTTAAATTTGTCCTGTATCTATCACCTGAAATGTTTTCCTTTGATTATTAAATATACTGAAATGTATATTGTTTTCACTGAAAGATGATGAAAAATAAAGTATTTCTTTGCATAATCCTATCTGATACTAAGCTTTGTAAATAAATTTTTCTTTTACTTTCTTTTTTTCTTCTTTTTTTGAGACAGGGTCTCACTGTAGTCCAGGCTAGCCTTAAACTTGGGATCCGCTTCCTTAGTAGGATATTCAGGTGAGTCATTTTTCTATCCATCTTTGGCACATTTGTTCAGTTTCTTTCCTGGACTTGTAATTTAGAGGTAAAAAGTATGCTTAACAATAGCAAAAATATTCAAAGTGCAATTCTTCTGTTCCAGAAATTCCATGTGCTTTAACCATATTATTTTGTTAATCCCCATGATAGCCATAAGACAATATGTACTGTTGACATTTCCAGGTTACAGATGAGGAAACAAGGCTTACCTTAATAAAACTGGCTGGTCAGTAGCACAGCCTGACTCCACAGAGTGCAGAGTGTTCTAGCAATCATTCTACTAGGCTGCCTTTAACAGTATCCAAACTAACCTTCAGAAATGCTGTCCCAATTTAATACTTTGGTCTGCAGTGTAAAAGAGTTCCTATCTCCCTACAATCAAACCAATTTAGGGAAGTTTCTTTCCAATTACTCTATTTAAAACAAAACACAAAACAAAACAAAACACCCAAAACCCACGCCTGTTTTACTATGGCTGAGTAAAATGATACCAACCAAGATATGCCACTTCTTTCCAGCACAAGCCCATTTCTTTTCTCCATTCATCTACAACTGCCAGCTTGTCTGATACACTGACTTCCATTTTGCAGTCCAGCTTTAAGGAAGAGAGTGTCTGCTTGGAGCAAGCCCTTTCTGAGATAAGTCTCACCTGGGGAGAAAAAGGGATGGAGGGATTAAAAGGGATGGGAAACAAATCTTTGATAACAAAGCCCTGTAAACAATCTAAATCACAAATGAGTGGTCCTTTGACTTTCTGAAGGACCAATTAAGTAAAATCAACTAACTGTCATTTTAAAATGATGATACTTTTAAACAAAGCTTGCTTTTATTTCTAATAGTCCAATAAAGGTGAAACACACTTTTCTACAATAGAGAGGATTCTATTTACAGGTAAAAAAGACAACACATCATTGTCTGATACTAATCTAAAAATTTCTCATAATTCGATTTATCAAGAGGAAAGTCTATGATCTCTCTCTTGTGCGGCTTAAGACTGTTAGTGAATTATAATTATCTTGTTGTTGTTGTTAGTTGCCATCAAGTCATGTCTGACTCATAGAGACCCTCAGAGTTTTCAATGGCTGACTGTTTCAAGATTGCCTTGGGAGTGGACTGGCACATCCTTCTCTCATTTTTGTGGTACTGGACATTGAACTGGGACCTCAGAGACTATAGAGCAGTGCTTTACCAACAGAGCTAAATCCCAGCCCATAATTATCTTAGCCTTCTTTTACTTTTTTTTTTTTCTTTTTTCATGGAACTTAGGGCTTGAACCTTGGGGTCTTGCACATACTTTGCAAGTGCTCTACCACTGGGCTGCACTCCCAGTCCATTTTTTATTTTTGAATTAGGGTCTTGCTAAATAACACAGGGTGCCTCTGTCCTTGAATTCACAATCCTCCTAGCTCCACCTCCCAAATTACTGGGATTATAGGCATGTGCCAGTACACCTGGAACCCTTCATTTTAAAAAACATACTTAAACATTGCTATCTTCAATTAAAAATTTTATTCATAAGAACATGCGTCATTTTAAAAATACACAAGGTATTTTCCCTTCTCTAAATACCAACACCGATTAACTAAGAAATCTTTCTTGTTGTAAGATCCTATGGAAAATATTATATAGCTCCAATTCAAAAGTAATATGTTTAAACTTACTGAATAAACAAGAAATATTATTTGCTGATTGAATAATTCTTTTCTCATCTAAAAGTAGCATGATAATTTTCTATGTGTGTGAAGGCTAAATTTCAGATATTTTAGTAGTTAACACTAAAATTTCAACTCTCTTGATTTTTTTGAATGTTCTTTGACCCTGAATCAAAATCTTATAAATATTGCTATATTCAGGGAGCACATACCTCAATACCACTTTTCTTTAATAAACTTATCCCAATAGCATCTTTTACATCATAAGATATTATTTCTTTTTGGTCGCCTGATATATAAATGTGGCCATTGGTGAGACATCCATCAATATTGCAAACCAAAAGTTTTATCTCCTTAAGCTTCTCTTTGCCAAAATAGCCAAATCTAAAAGAAACCAAAATAGGCTTTTGAGTACAAGTGCAATACTAATTACTTCCTCTCATCTGGATAATACCAGTGAACTGAATAACTCATTCAATTATTCAAACATCACTCTTCAAATTTACTTCATGTATACCATTCGATTTATAGTGTAAGAATTATAGTGTTATCTAACCAGGCTATGTTTCTCAGCTTATTGTCCAAGTCATCTAATGCATATTTTACAAGTTTTCCCCACCCAACTAAGTACAAAGAGCCTAAGTTGTTTGGAGTTCAGGAATCAGTGTCTAGAAGCATAATAGTTACTAAAAATAAATTAGGCTTTAGTAAAAAGGCTATGCAAGTCTTTTTCCTTCTTTCTTTTTTCTTTTTTACCTTAATACTCTTTGCTCTGCAATAGGCCAATCAATATCCACGTCTATATCCACACTATGTTCAGCTCGCATTTCATAGTATGCCATTTTTCCACCCTAAAATAATATAAATAAACATAAATCTTGAGTACATTTTTTAACATTCATTCATATGTATAAAAAACTTTATAATACAGAACAATGGATTTATTTCTACAGTATTGAGGAAAACAATTCAGTATAATAAGTCACATAGCTACAAATGATTTTTCTAAGTGGAAAGCTCACACAAAATAAATAACATTTTTCAAATTCTATCTATACAGTACAAGTTTCCTATTTTCTTTTAAATAGATGTCTATTTTAAGATTGAAAACAGCAGAAATAATACTCATTCTCTAATATTCTGACCATCAGTGATTTCCAAAAACTCCCTTATGTATATTCCCCTCTTTTTTGGAAGTCTCTCCCATCATTACTCAAAGCAGTATAAAAGTTTTCAGAACATCTGTTCCAATTTGCAACTAATAGGGAGGAAAGGGGATAACTGTAGCCACTGTTGCACATAATTGTCTTGGGTCCCTGAGCTACAGAGAGTGGAGAACAGTTGTTCAGGTTACATCTGCGCCAAGGCAGGGGAAAATTCTGAGGCAAGGGGGCAAGAGGAGAGGACTTTCCTTTGTAATAGCTATTTGAACAACCAGATCAATTACTGGGAAATTTCATTTTTTTCAGAATTATGAGACCTTTTACAAATCTTGTTAAAATGAGAAACATCCTTTTTCTCCACACTTTAGGAAAGGGTTAGACCAAAGTCTGTCTTAGAAAAGAACTGAGGGAAGATAGTAACTGTATGTGTAAAATCTAATTTTCTTGAACACTAGAACTTAACAGTCAGATTGTTGTTTGCCTACACACTAGCCAGAAGATTGCAAAAACAAAAACAAACAAACAAATGCTCTTTCCTCTTTTCCTTAAAGCATGAGTCATGTTAGAATTTTTACTATAGAGTGTCACGGTTTTTCTGCTTTTAGGTGCTGGGGACTGAACCCAGAGTTTCATACATGCTAAGCAGTTGCTCTTCCACTCTGCTACACTCCCAGCCCTTTGGTTTTTTATTTTAAATTAAAAAAACTTTTTTTTGAATGCTATTTTTTCAGTAATAAAAGGACATGAATCTAAATCTTCACAGTACCACTGACTAGCTGTTTTTACCTTGAGTTAATTACTTCATTTTTCAGAGCTGCAGTTTTCTCCTCTGTAAAATTGGGATAGGAATGTCCACTTCATCAGTTGCTATGCAGATTATGTGAGATAACCTAAGTAAGTGTTTCATATAGTCTTTGGTACATATAAGTGTTGAATAAATAAATAACAACTATAAATAAAATTAATACATTTACAAATACATGATATAACCGTGTAAGTTCTAATGATGAGAAAGATATCCGACCCCTTTATTTGAAAATGAGAACTACAAAGCTAAGCATGGTGTCACATGCCTGTAGTCCCAACACTCAGGAGGTTGAGGTAGGAGGATCACAAGTTTGAGGCCAGCCTGAGCCATAAAGTGAGACCATGTTGCAAAAGAACGAAACAAAAAAAAATGAGAAAAGAGAAAAAGATAAAACAAAAATAAAATGAGACCAACGAATCACAACAGATAAAATGATATGTTCAAGGTAACATAGTTAAATAGTTCAATCTGGTTTTCTTGACCCAGGTTGGTGCTCTTTGATCTCTACTACATACTCTCTTTTTAAAGGAATAGAAAGTATTCAACCACCAAGCCACAACCTAATTGTAACCTAAACAGGGATTGCACACAATTTTGAATGGAATAATGTGAATACTAGCACACTGTAAATATTCAGTTCTTGATTCATCTTCTAACTTAATGTTACAGTTGGTACAGAATTCTTTGTATATTTATTAAATGGATTCCAAAGATCACTTTGGGAGTAAATCTGCAGGATAAATGCCTGGGATAATAAATCTTGTCAGCAATTACCTTTCTTTTGGATGTTGACACTTTCATTTACAAATTGTGACATGCTTCTTCCCTGGAACTCAAAGTATGCATGAAAAAGGGTTTGAAAAAATTTTGTTTCTTTGGTACTGGAGATTGAACCCAGGGCCATGCACATGCTACACAAGTGCTCTACCACTGAGATACATCCTCAAGATTTTGTAAAATGTATATACAAACCTGTAAGTAACCCATCTCTATCAAATGTCTTTTAGCAAAATAAAATGAGCCATTTTCATATAGTTCTCCATCCCAGTCTTGTCGACGAGGCCGTTTAGCTGGATTCAAATTCAGAGGCTCAGTCACTTCACGAACTAAAAATAAAAAGCTACAGTAAGTTTACATTGCTTTGAATAGATAAAAAGTTCACTTAGTAAACTTTGAAAAAGCAAATAAAAATCAACTGAGAATGTAGAGTATTTCTGTTACCTACATAAATAACATGAGTCTACAGCCATACCACCCTGGCATCTGATCTCTTCTGATCTCAGAAGCTAAGCAGGGCAGGGCCTGGTTAGTCCTTGGATGGGAGAGTGCCTGGGAATACTGGGTGCTGTAGGCTTGGGAGAAGGGCTTGGCAGTCCATTCCCCAATCAGCCATCAAACACCCTATGAATAGCAGAGAATCAATAGTGCTGATTATAGTGTTAGGTGTAACACAGCTGGGCATAGCACAGTGTCAGGTGGTGGTTCATTCTGTTGTACACAAGGTTGCTATGAGTTAGACCTGACTTGACAGCACCTAACAATAACAACAACAGAAAAATAAATAAAAAGATTACTTTAAAGGCACAAAATCTCTAATAGTTCTGATGATATCTTTGTTTCCTAACAGTTAATAACAGAAAAAAAATGTTTTATAAAGAGATGCAGAATAATTAAGGTTTATATTTATATAACTAAGCAAAGGCCTGTAATCCCAGCTACTTGGGAGGCTGAGACAGAGGATTACAGGTTTGAGGCCAGAGGCAGCTTACATAATTTAATGAGACCCTGTCTCAAAATAAAAAATAAAAAGGGGTTAAGGATGCAGCACAGTGGTAGAGCACTTGCAAAGTATGCATGAGGCCCTGGGTTCAGCCCCCTGGTACCACACACATACAAAAAGATATTTATGCAAATATAATGCTTTGGGAGGCCATCATAAAATATCCACATTCAGCATTTAACCCTTTAATCTATTTCTCCTTATTTGCATTTGTAAAAATACAATGTGTACATTATTTATCTAATGGCTGAGAAATCACTGCTATGGAATTATTACAGAAAACTGAGGATTTTCCAATTACTGAAGCTTTGAGGTCAATGGAAATATTTATATATTATTATACATTCTTACCAGTAGTTACAAATACATGAAACATAATACATCATGTTTACTTATTACTATTTACTTATTACTTATTACTTGATATTGAAGGCTGAGCAATGTGAATATGCTATAACAAGTGAAGCCTTTGGTAATGGTATAGAGATTCCCTTCTCTTTTCACTGAATTTCCCCCAAGTTCGTGTGTGTGTGAATGTGTATGGGCATTCATGTATATGTGTGCACTTGTGTGCTTACTAGTGTTTCTTCAGAACATTTCTTCACTTTTTTCTGTCACTTCTGTGTTTAAAGCCTTCCAAGAATAACTTTAATTTACTTCCTTAACCAAAATCATTTTCTATTCCACTCCACTGATGTTTGATATAATTTAGGAAAAACTTAGCAAACATATTTTGAATAGCTACAGGTAGCAAAAATTTATAGGCACTGGATACTCTGCAGTAAACACAACTCTCTCTGCTTTCATGAAACATGCAATCTAGTGATGGAGATAGGCAATAAACAAATAATCTAGTTAACTCAAGAAAAAGAAAGAGGGACAAGTCTTTCTTAGGACCCATGGCTGCTTTCTCCTTGGGAATATTTGTTAAGTATGAGAAAAAGGTAAGAGGCAGGTCAAACTTGGCATAAGGAGAGGGATTCTTCTGGGTAGAAGACTTGCTAATGGACCTGTGGACTTGGGTTACAGATTGCCATTTGTAGGAACCACAAACACTGAGCTTGCTCTTCCCACCCACTGATTCCCACTACAGGATACTGGCTGAGTGTCCTATGGCATGGAAAGCTCAGAATGCACTGCACTGGACTGGAAAACACAGTAAGATCCTTATGGTACTGTGGTGCTTAGAACCCTAAGTCCTATTAGCAATGGTGGATGGATGGGTGGATGTCAACAAAACTTCCAAGATGTATCTTCTGTTAAAGCACCTACACTAAGAGGTGAACTGAAATTATAGTTTTACTACAGTCCAACTCTAACTGGATCAAAGTGATCAGCACTTTATCTTATCTACTTGATAGAAGACAAGGTATGTCCTCTGTAGAGGAAAATATGGACTATAGTCTCTGTGGCAGGTACATGATAAAATATGAGACAAATGAAGAAGCATTAACATGTGATTCACAATCAAGAGCAAACACAAAGAAACAGATCTACAAATGACTCAGGTGTTGGAATTTGCCATCAAGGACTTTCAAATAACTATCATAAATGTGTTGAAGAAGTCAGAGAAAAATTTTAAAAATGGATAAACATAGAAAATTTCAAGAGAATGGAATCTCTAAACAAGAAGTCAAATGCATAGAATGGATAAACACTGTATCAGACATAGTTCACTGGATAAAAATTATTAAGTGTCCTGGACATGTCAGAAAAAATGGGAAATAGACTCAAATATAAGTCAGTAGAGAATGCCCAAAATTAAGCACAGATAGGTAAATAAATAGTACAGAACTGACTGTGAGAGACATGTAGACACCATAAAACTGCTCAAAATCTACTTAAACTGGAGTCCCAGAAAAAAAGTGAGAAAATGTGGCATAAAAAATATCCAAAGAATGGCTGATTATTTGTGAAAACTAATAACAGATATCAGCTATGAGAAACTCAGAGAACTTAAAACAGGATAAATATGCATGCACACACACACACACACACAGAACCACAGTGACACACATGGAAGACTAAAGATGAAGAGAAAATCTTAAGAGCAACCTGGGAAATAAAAAGACACATTACATTCAGAGAAATGATTGCTAGAATGATGGGTAATTTACATAAGAAAATATAGAAGGCAGAAGATAATGCAATGGTATCTTCAAGATGCATCTTCAAAAGATGTATTTGTCCACAGTGAATCCAATCTGCTGTAATTCTAATCTGCACCTGATTTTGTAGCCTTCCAACTGTTAAAAAGGTCCTGATTGGATTTGAGAATATACACTATTATAATTTCAACATAAAAAATAAAAATTATTGAGATATTATACTTCTTTTGCACTAAATCTCAGAGACACAATATAGATTTATGCATTTACGGTGCATGTCAGTTTGACACTGTCAATATTTTAAGTGCCAGCAGTGGTAGGGGTTACCTCATTAGACAGTGTAACTAGAAAAAGAATATAAAATGTTGCAGAAAATGAAATGAAATAAAATATTTGGATGTTATAGAAAAAACTGAAAATAAATATAGAAAATAGAAACAAATTTGAAATATCAATTAACCTATTAGTACTTTTAGTAGTAATGATTTTATAAACAAAGAACATAACAGAATCATAAAAAATGCCAATCTGGTTTAGAATCACTGTCCATCAGTACCACTCTGCTTCACAGTTGTTCCAAAGAAATATATCATATGAAAAGACAAAACTACTGTTCCTTTCACTCTAAATATTAAAAGATACTTCCAACAACATTCCTAATTTCCTTAAGAAATATTTATTGCTGTATTTTATGGATTTTTCATCTATTGAGCCTAGATATTTCTTGAACTTATTTAACTTTAATCATATAGCATATAACTCTCAATATTCAGTTTAATTTTGGGTTTCCTTGGTTTGTGTCAAAAGCATGTTTTTTAAGACTTAATAAATTCTTCCTACATCTTATTTCTGAGACTTAGTAAGTTCAAAATTTTATACATGTAACTTAACACAGAACCTGGCTCAGAGAAAACAGTATTTATTGAGTGAAATCAACAAATGAACACATTTATAAATATGTTTTTATATGTTATATTGTTGCAATAACATTTATAATTATATTGTTGCAATAATATTTACATTTAGAGATTGAAAAAATCCTTTCAACCTATATTTATCCTCTTTCTGAAATCTAACAACCGTCAGTGCAACTAATGGAAATCAGTTTTTCTCCAAGTACATTACATTTGTTGTTGTTAGGTGCCATAGAGTCGGTATCTGACTCATAGCGACCCTCATAGGGTTTTCAATGGCTGACTGTTTCGGGATTGCCTTGGGAGTGGATTGCCAGGCCCTTCTCCCATTTTTGTGGTGCTGGGAATTGAACTCGGGACCTCAAGAGACTGCAGCACAGCGCTCTACCAACTGAGCTATATCCCAGCCCATGTTACATTTACCTGTTAGTAATTCTATTCTTTAATACATATCTTGTTAGAAGTCAAGACTCACACTAAACCCTATGGAGCTCTTCTTATATAAGAGTTATAAAAATGGAGGAGCTATTCCATAATTTTGTTCTGAAGGTACTCCAGAACTCTTTGATAGATGCTTTCTATTCCTGCAAGATTTGTATGTAACTTTTCAAATAAGTCTAGAATGAATACAAAAGCATCTGATCTAGAAAAATGACACTTTTGCTTCCAAAAGCAAACAGAGACAGAGGATTAGAATATCTATTATATAAAGCAAAGAATCAATTTGGTTTCACTGCCTTGCCTCTATAACAAGATTTAGAACTGATTATAAATGTCATTATCTGCTGCAGTTATGAATCAAATATTCTCTTACTGCTCCTTTTATTTTCCTTACTCCTAAAGAATACTTGTCTGGGATTTAGCTCAGTTGGTAGAGCACTGCTCTGCAGTCTCTGAGGTCCAGAGTTCGATTCCCAGCACTGCAAAAATGGGAGAAGGACATGGTAATCCGATCCCAAGGCAATCCCAAAACAGTCAGCCATTGAAAACCCTATGAGGGTTGCTATGAGTCGGATATGACTCCACAGCACCTAACAACAACAACAAAGAATACTTACAAACAAAAAATTCTCAGTAAGATGAATTATAGTAAAGACTGATAACAGATTACCTCCTTTCTGAATTTCACTCCATCGAAACTGATGGCGTCTCACAACAGAGAAAACAGAATCATATCCTTCTTCTCGAATCATTTCTGCAACTTTCTGAAGATCAGTAGGATGTAAACATGGAGAAGTAGCTTGAATATTTCCGACAATGTCAACCTCTTATGAAGACAACAGAAAAAAAAAAAGACAACAGAAATGAAAACAACATTAAAATAAAGTTCCTGGTAAGCAAGTAATAGTAAGAACTTGAATGCAAATGTTAAAGTAAGCCTTGCAGGGTGATAAAGCTACAAATTACATAAAATTTTGAATAAACCAGTAATCAATCACATACCATTGTGATAATTAAGAAACTCTATGATGGCATCTAGTGAGGTAGAGCTGTCTTTTGAAGTTTCTGAACTTCTTCGATGAACTTGTGCACCAAATTGTTTAGCCACATTCTCAATCTCATCGTGGTCTGTTGAAACCCACACACTGTTATTTTTTAAGAAAAGAAAAAGCCAAGTCACCAGAAGAAATCACTAATGATAAAAAGTAGCTCTGCAATCCTAAAATACAACTTATGTAATATTAGTTTTCGTACTACCACTAAAGAGTCAAAGTAATATGAAATGTAAAGAATCATACTTTGTATGAAAATTATATTAATGTGAATAAAAATGTAATATTAGATATATTTATACACAAATATTTACTTTTATGTATTTAACAGTACTTATAAAACTATTATTTAGGTAGCCCTAGATATAGTTTTGCCTGCAGCTGTACCAGTATGGGATCTGATACTGTCAGTTCTCAGGAGCTAAGCAGGGTCCAGCCTGGTTGATACTTGGATGGGAGATCACCTGGGAAAACCAGGTGCTGTAGCTTTGGGAGAAGGATCTGGCAGCCCACTCCCAAAAACACAATCAGCCATTGAAAACCTAAAGAGTATCAGACAAGCACTAAAAATAGTGCTGGGGATGGCACAGTCTTAGGGAGTGTTTCATCTGTCCTACAAAGGGTCACTGTGAGTCAGTCCTGACTCCATGACTCCTAACAACAATAACAAGATATAGTTTTATAAAACTAGGAAAAAATGATACTTGGTATTTTTAAGATTGTTGATATATTAAGCAAAGCAGCACCAGAAGTCAAATATAAAGGAAATTAAAGAAGATCCTGCTTCTTACTCCCCCATTCAAATTCAAAATATTGTATACAGTACTTTAATAAACTTGTTAAGAAAAAATGGACTTGGCCTAGCCAAAATATAAAGCTGAAACAGTTTCAAGTTTGTGGTTGGTTAGTCAGGTCTGACTCAGAGCAACCTTATATTCAACAGAATGAAACATTCTGAGACACTGTGCCATGCCCAGTAATATGTCAGTGCTTCCTGGTATTCATATGGTTTTTGGTGGCTAATTGTTTTGGTATTGTTTTGGGAGTGTACTGCCGGGTCCTTCTCTCATTTTTGCAGTGCTCAGAAGACACTAGATGCCTAAGTCTGGGCTCTAAGTGATCAGATAATTCTAACTTAAAAAAAAAAAAAAAGATGAGTGTATGGCTATTTAAACAATTCAACTGAATTATAGTCATTGGTAACAACAGGCTATAGAGACCATGACTGGATTGGCTCAGGAGAGTTTAACAATATAATAACCAAATCTTACATAGTTGCCTATTTAGACTTTACAGATGAAAACTAAGAACAAAATGTTATTTGGCAGAGATAAACTAGTCTCTCTTGCAGTGTTTCTTTCACAAATTCTCATTGGCAGAAAGAGAAGATGTGAATATTACTGTGCCACAGTGTTTTAATGATGATATCATGCAAAGATATATGATTACAGTCTTTGACATATACATATACACACACACACACACACACACACACACACACACACACACACACACACACACGCACAAATATATATACATTGTTGTTTTACTTGCTTTTTTGAGACAAGGTTTTACTACATAGCCCAGGCTGGCCTTAGGCTCCTAATCGGTGGGATTATAAATATTGTACCATTGTGCCTGGCTCCATACACATATGCAACACGCAAACTTTGTAGGATGATAAACAGTATGTATATAAATTTTTATATAACTACATATATATACATATATATAAATTTATTTTAATTCCATTCTTTCAACAGCTACCGAAAAAGGATCTGCATATTTCATATGTCCATGCTCATTTGTTAAGAGGGAAAAGAAAGTGAGAAACTAATTTCTAACATCTCTAGATTCCAGGTATCCCTATAATATCTGTAGAATAAAGACTTAAAGGATAAAGCCAACAACAACAGAAAAATTCCCCCAACTGAAGCTTGGTAAACAAGATGAGTTGCTGGCTAAGGGTCAGAAGTCTTACGATATTTACTATGTCACATGGTGCAAAGGCAAAACATAGGAGCCTTCAGATTCTTCCATCTTGAAATCTGAAATAGTTTTGGGGCAGATTTTTCACTGAAGAAATGTCACAAAAGTATATCACAAGGTGAAGTATTAAAGAAAATCCAGTGCATTTTTAATAAGAGAAGGTGAAGGGAGGATGCTAAGGTGACAATAAGAACAAAGTGAAAAGTGATGAATAAAAGCACCAATACATGGGGAGGTTCTACCCCCAAGCAAAAAACAAATAAACAAAAGTAAAGACATGGGTCTTCTGGCATCTAATTTATATTAACTGAAATAAAGTACTGAAACCATTTACTTTATTAATCTAGTCTTTACCCTCCATGTGTCTGTCAGCTTGTCATGCTGGGGGGACTTGTGTGTTGCTGTGATGCTGAAAGCTATGTCACCAGTATTTCAGATACCAGCAGGACCACCCATGGTGGACAGTTTTCAGTTGAGCCTCCAGACTAAGACAGACTAGGGAGAAGGAGCCAGTAGCTCATTCCTGAAATTAAGTCATTGAAAACCCCATAAATAGCAGAGAAACACTGTCAAATGTATTGTCGAAAAATGAGCCTCCCAGGCTGGAAGGCATTCAAGAAACAACTGAGGAAAAGTTGCCTTCTCAAAGAAGAGTTGACCTTAATGACAGGAATGGAGTAAAGCCCCTGAGATCTCTATTTGCTAATATGGCACAACTCAAAATGAGAAGAAATGCAGTGGCTGCAACAACAGGCTCAAACATAAAAAAGATCATGCACATGGCACAGTGACCGGTAATTTTTGGTTTGTTGTACATAGTGTCACCATGAGTTGGACACGACTTGATGGCACCTAACAGCAAGAAGTCTTTATAGCCAAAAAATTTAAGACCAGAGGGTTCACTGATCTTTTTGAAATGTCTGAAAGACAAAAACTATAATAGAGGTTTGTTTATATATAGAGGTTTGTATATATAAGAGGTTTGTATATATAATAGAGGTTTGTATAAACTATAATAGAAGAGGCTTGTTTGTTTTTATTCTTTCCTTCCTTCTTCCCTTCATTTCTGAAATGTTTGTTGAATGACCATTCGGTTCCAAGCACTATGCTGGACATGGGATACAACCACTGACACAGTATAGTCCACCCTTGAGACACTCTTCGCCTATAAGTAGACACAGGCTGATGTACTACTGTAATTCTCTCCAAACCATCAGGATAAGAGACATCAGGAACCACCAAATAACAAAGTAGTTTTAGAGTTCTTGCTAGGTAACCTTTGCTCAACATATATTTGTAGAATGAAACAGCAAGTGATTAAGAGCATTAACTACTCAAGTAAAATGGAAGTGGTAATAACAGTGGGTACTTCATAGGGTGTTATAAGGATTAAATATAAACCATTTATCACAGAATAATATCAGACTTTTTATCACAGAATATTTAATTCAAGTTAGTTATTCAAAATACAAAAATAGGAATGGGAATAAAGGAACATCTATACTATTTCATTCAATTCTCACACTGAATCTGTGGGAAAAGTGAAGTTTTGCTTTCAGATCTTCAAAGGCCCAAATTCTTCATTTATATGTATTATATATGACAATGTCATGATGAATACAAAAATAGCAACTGACATGTACACTTAACACAATGATTATCCCTACTGAAGGTGTTAAGCGAACAGGTCATTTTTCTTTTTTTGTTTTTTTTTTTTTCTTTTTTTCTTTTTTTGTTGTTAGGTGCCTTCAAGTCAGTATCCAACTCATAGTGACCCTACATACAACAGGTGAAACACTATTGTCAGTGCTTCTCTGCTGTTCATAGGGTTTTCAATGGCAGATTGATTTTTGGGAGTGGGTTGCCAGGTCCTTCTCCCTTTCTTTGGTTTAGGGGTATCAAATGAAATTGGCAAAAGGAAAAACAAATGAGCATGTGAGCAAATGGGCCTTAAAAAATTAAAAATTGAGTAGAATAAATGTCAAAGTCTAATCCAATGGCTTTAGCATCAAATGAGGTCATACTACATGTAACAGGATGAACAATATCAACCATGATGTCCGTGACAGTTATTTCAAATAACAAATTGCCATTTTGCGGACAATAATATAGCATAGATGTTTCATGAATCATAAATCCACACCATTAGAAATGAAACTAAAACTTGTTTACTTTTCACTAGTATGTTATGCAAGATGATTTTAACAATCAATTTGTTCTGAGGTCTACTTATGCAGTACTGAATGACAGTTGAAAACTGAGCTCTTACAAAGTCAGTGCTAGCAATAATTCTTTACTAATGACATGAAACTTTTTATCTCAGCATTTTTCTTGACTGCTAACTATCCTAGTTTGTATGCAAAGTTTAGCAACCTTTAAACTATTGTTAGCTTTGATTTTCAGCAGGCCAGAGAAATGTGCCTCAACTACTGAAAATCATGGTTTTGAACAAAATAACCTCCAAGGTATATTCTAGCCCTGCAAAACACAAATCAGGTAGCTATAATTTTCTTCAGTTCCCTCCTAAGCTAAGTATTTGTTGAAAGAAGAAAGGGAGAAAGGTTTGGCGGTAGGAAGGGTACTCCAAAATCCTCTTGTAGTTATAATAAGCCAATTAAATTCCAATGTACACATTTAAATTGAGGATCTAAAATATAAGGCATACCGGGATAAATAAGGTGGTACTTGATCATGAGAAGCTTTTCACCTAGTCTGGAGGGGTCTCCAAGGGCCAAACCAGGCCAACCTCCTCACCTGTATTTGCAACGTTTTATTGCAATATGGCCACACATTCATTTATGTATGGTTACGGCCACTTTCACAACATAGCTACTTTTATAACATACAACTGTAGAGCTGAATAGTTCCAACAGATACTATTTGGTCTGCAAAGCCTAAAATATTACTATCCAGTCCATTGTAGAAAAAGTCTGCTGAAAGGTGAAATACAGAATGAAAACTTGTTTCCATTAACTCTTTAGATCCAGGAATGTTAATACTAGAAAAATTTTTGAAGATTATTACTAGTTTCCCATTTTATAAACAAGGAAATCCTGGCCCACGGAAGAGATAAAGATTATAAAGCACCTCCAATACAAAGGGAAAATGTCAATGCAGGATCACATAGTACAGGCCAGGCAGTATACTAAAGGCTGTACACATATTATCACTTATTCCCCTCAGCAAGCCTATATGAGGCAGACATTTTAGCCCATTTTGCAGATGAAGAGACCAAGGCATAGAGAGGTAAAAGTTGCACGGTTTAAGCTGGAATCCAGGTCCAGAGAATGACTCCAGTGTCTATGATCTTACCACCATGTAGAATGCAGCACTGATCGAAGGTACAAACACTGTTGCTATGTATGGCAAAACAAAGGCAAGATTATTTTTCACTGTGGGGATCAACAAAGTATTCCTGGGAGTAGTAGTGTTGGTCCCTTCTATTACCTTGTGAGTTAAACTTTTCAGGTCCCCCGAAAGAATGGCAAATAGCAACCATGAAGAATAGAGTAAAATCACATAACTACATTATAGTAAATTAAAGAAGTCAAAGTAGAAATATGCTCAATTTGCTAGTCAAGGGAAATACTCATTAAGGTTTTATTTCTTCTAATTGTTATTACTGGTATGGCAACAGATACCATAGGTAGCTCAAAGAAGTATAAAATATCCCTATGGTCAACGAGTTTAGACATATGAAGTACAGAATAAGTTTTATTATTTTTAATTGGAATTTTGTATAAGTGCATTTTAATAAATGGAGATGGGAAAATCATCATTTAATATATACATGTATTCTCCAGCAATTTCATAGCAAAATCTCCAATGTCTGCTATAACAGCTAGTTGGTGAGTTTTGATTCCCCAAATCTATTCTGCTCACTTTTAGTAACTGTATTTCAGTTTTCCTCTTGATGAACCTGTCCTGTGCTTCAGTGGGGGTTCCGCTGCTGGCTGACTAAACTGTACCAATACAAGCACTGTGTTCTATTTGCCATATTGATTGGTTCAAAGATGAGCAGGGACTTGAGACCCAGTGAGAATTTAGTTAAAGCTCTGAGGAGAGATCTTTCTGACTACATTTGAACCTGGAAAGATATGAGGAATGTTGTAAAGGATAAACAAATCTCATCACTAGATAAAGTAGTAAGGACAGGCTGTACTCTGTAACTACTACAAGGAAAAAGAGTCAAGTGTGAACTGACCTCAGATCCTCTGAAAGCAAAAGCGCTAAGACCTTTTTTTTTTTTTTAAAGGCCTCGGTGTGCTAAGGGAGGGAGAGGAAATGCAAAGTGTTCCAGGGGAGTTAGTCTATGTGAGAGGCCATCTGGATGGGCTAATTAGTGCTTATCCGGAGGAGAAACAAACATATCTTTATGATGGGGAAACAGTACAAATTGAAGCAAGGCATTCAACAAAGTTTGGTGCTGATCTTCTCACAGGAACTGGGAAGGAGAGCCAGATTTATCTCCTGGAATATCTGCATTTCACCTGAGGGGGGCAAAGGTATTGTTTTTGTTCTTTGGGGCAGTAGGTTTATATCTTAAAGGACACAGAAAGTTCCTATAATGGAAAGCTTTCTAAAATAACTTCTGTAAGAGGGGGATCAGGGGCCTATCAGCCTATAACCTGGTTTTCCCTGGAACAAACAGCATATTCTTCTAATGGCATTGAGTCTTTGCAAGTAGGTATTTCAAGGCGGACTAAGATCATCCTACAGACATGGCCTTAAACTGATGAAGGCCACGAGAGTTTGGTTAAGTCTCTTCGTGCAGAGGTTTGGACTCTGCACTAAGCTTATCTACAAAGTTTTGCAGTTCTCAGTATAATCATGTTGACATCAGAAATGAACAGCCTATCCAGAACCAAGAAATTGAAGATTCTGGTGACAAAGTGCACCATCCTCTAACCTTGCTTTATTTTTCTTAAAATCATTGATCACCACCTGATACAATACATATTAATGTGTTTGCATATTGCTCATCTGTGTTAGTCAGTTTTTTGGTCACTGTGACAAATATCTGAGAGAAAAAACTTAAGGTAGAAAGCTTTATTTTAGCTCATGGTGTCAGAGGTTTCAGTCCATAGTCACTTGGTCCTATTGCTGTAGGCCCATGGTGAGGTAAAGCATCTTGGTGGAGTGGGCGCAGAGGAGCAGAGCTGCTCACTTCATGGAGGCCAGGAAGTAGGGAGAGACAGAGGGCACCTGGGATAAGATATAGCCTCCAAGGACACGCCCCACTTTCAGCAACTAGCTTCCACCTCTGAAAGCTTCTACCATCTCCCAGTAATTCTATCAAATTACAAATACATAAACAGATCAATCCATTGATTAGGTTAAAGCTCTCATGTTCCAATCACCTCTCAATAATTGGCTCTACCACCTGGGGACCATGGCTTCAACACATAAGCCTTTTGGGTTTCATATCCCAACCACAACACCAATCACTTAAGCCTTACCTGAAAAGAATAAAAAAGGGAAACTATCAAAGAATAATACCAGACATATGACCTACTAATCAGTAATCTTTGAGTTTACACGGACCAAGAGCATTTACAATGCCTAGTGAACTGTGGACATCAAAATCATGTCAAGAGAACTTATTACTGCAAGAATAAATGCCTATCCAGTGCCCACCTGGACATGGCTAAAATCAAGAATCCCCCTGAAACCCATATAAGCTTTTATGCCTGTGACACCTGACAAAATGGAATTTGCATGTCAGCCCTCCATCTTCCACCTGCCGGTTGTTGTCATTAAAGCTCCTTCTTCTGTCACCCTGTCTTTCCAGTTGTTGGCTTCAGACCCGCAGCAGAATTGGACTTTTCATGGCTACATAGGGACTGACTCTATGACTATTGCTATAACCCCTTGTTGAGGACATAGAATACTGCCTATCACAGAACAGGTAGTGATTAGGTATCTGTTGAATGAATACTTTTTCTTTGTCCTTGAGTCTAATTATTGTACCTGAATCAAAACTTACCATTTTTTGTCAAGCCAGTTTGAAAGTGGTTTCCTAACATATAACCCAAGAGCTGTAAATCATACATTTGTTACCACTCTATTGTGAATGTGATTTTGATCTGTAGTTTGTTTCATAAAAATGAGATTTTCTTGTATTTGTGTGGCCCATATATATCGACTTCTCTTAGTTCTTCTGTGCAGTTTGCGCTCTTTTGCAAAGGGTTAAAAAGTGTCCAAAAGTTTATGATGCACAAACAGAAGAACCATGTACTGGTCATCTTGATATTTCATTGCAAGTGTGTGGCAGAAATTAGGGCTCAGGAAATGTTTACTGAATTGAACCAAATCCCCAAGTTCTTCCCTATCTCTCCTTAGCACACTTCCTGTAACGTTAGTGTTATCTCCTGAGTGGCAGTTCCCATTTGCTTGGCTCCACCCAGGGTTTTTTTTTGGGGGGGGGGGATTACAACATTAAGAAAATTAGTAAATTTGTACTTTCTGGTACTTCATTTTTAAACAAATTTGGTTAAATGAAAATCATTTACCTATATGATGATATGGGTAGTTATGGGATACCAATATGCTTCAAAAACAGCCATCTTAAAATCGAAATCATCAAAAGATTAAAATAATCTCCACAGTAACAACAAATTCAAGTTTAATTAGGTAGCGGCTAGTATGTGTAAATTAATTCGTGGTAAAGAATCTTATCGCTTTCTCTGATAAATGACATCAACTTGTAACTCCTGACCAATCTGGCATATGGCAACGTCTCTAAGTGATGCACAAATAAAACTGTCTTCAGCACAAAGTTCAAGAGGTATATTAAAACCATTTACAATCACATAAAACAGCCAGCTGCCTACCTTGCCACTCTCACATCTGTACAAATGTAGGAAGCTTTCTGGATTGTGCTGACTCACAGGCAGATAGCTAGAATATTTTTCAAAGGTTAAGAAAGGATCTCCAAGCTGATCTTAAAACTAGAAAGCCCTGCCACTGGATTCCATTCATGAACCTAATCGATTGGCACCAAGCAGGTATCAGAGGCTGAGCAACAGGGGAGCCCCGATGGCCTCTGTCTCAAGGAGTTCACTTAGGATAGACGTTGCACGAGGGTGGCCTCCTTTGCTTACGCCTACGAAGTCCCCCCTGGCGGAGGTGACACTTAGGTAGGGGCAATCTCCCCTTTTTCAGATGGTATTCTCAAGGGCAAGACAGGAACTGCTTCACAGGTCACGGCTTGTAGCAGCTAGGGAACAAGGAAGGAGCTGGAGCCCTTCCTCCCCGGGCGCTGTGCCCGGCCCCAGACACCCCGGATCCTGCACGCCCCTCGAGGAAGCGACGGCCCCGGGCCCGGCCCCTCGCGCAGCCCGGCTCGATCTCCCGACCCCAGCCCAGGCCGCGCCGCCCCCTCTCACACATGCGCACCTCTGGAAGACCCCCGAGTCCAGGGCCGCACGCAGGACCCAGCCAATGAGCGGGACCCCCGCCAGGTGCTTAATGTTCTTCAGGGGGATGCCTTTGCTGCCTCCCCGGGCCAGAATTAGGGCCGCTAGGTGCGGGGGCTTCTCCACGCCCCGGCCCTGGCCGCCTCGGGAGTTGCGCTGCAGCTTCGGCGGCCGGCCCCGGGACGGCCGCCCCCGAGGATTGGAGACGGAGGTGGCGGCCCCCTTCTCCACTGAGTCCATCTTCCTCCCACGCCTTCTCCCCAGCTTCTCCACATCCGGGAGCTAGTCCCCCGCCAGCTCGGCTCGGCACCGCCCGCTCCCCGCCCGGCCGCGCGCGGAGGCAGCTCCTCCCACTGCCCCGCCCCGCCCCTCGCGGGGCACGCCGGGAATGTAGTCCGCGGCTTCTCGCTGGGGGCATTGGCCGAGTGGGCTGTGAGGGGTCCCGAACCCAACCCCGGCAGTGGGTGTCCAGTATGCCTTTGGAGGAGATGGATTCCTAGGGTTCCTAGGCTCGATAATGTCTGGGGATTTCTAAGTAGGCAACATACATTATTGATTTTTTTCTTTCCAATCTACTTCACTTAATTATTATAGTGGGTTCCCTAGTTCATACCCTGATTCATCTTACTAACACGAATCGGTTTTATATTTTAATATTTATATGTTAAATGTCCATCGTCCTGCTGTGCTCCTGACTCAGTTTTCCATGAGATGACCTCATCAGAATGTCGAACAGGCACCTTAAACTCAACATTTTATGTCAGCACACCCTATGGGCTTGACTACTGTCTGTGCTGTTTCAGCCAATATTATTATTATACCTAGCCATAGAAACTTGCAGGTCAGCCTTACTCTTTTCCTCTAGTGTAGTTCATGCCTGTTTCCCTTTTAAGAAAACTTTTACATTTTTGTCTGCTAGAAACTCTTTTGCACGTAGAAATTGTTACCTCTCTCACCTGGTGAAGATTAAACTCACATTCTCTGCATTGCTGCAGCGGGTGCATGATCCAAGCTGGTCATCTAGGTACTTATCTTCCTGAATACAGCTATAATCTAGGGACACACATATGGCTAAGCAGAGCCTATGGAGTCTTTTTTAGAAACTCATGGGAAGAGTCTTCTTCTTGCTGAATTTTGGGATGTTAAAGACCTTGTAAACTTGAAGCCTCAGGGTATGCCATGCACATCATATTTGTAGATTTTTAAGCAGATTAATCCAACATACATTTTTTCCCCACTTTTGCAATCCTGTATCTTAAGTAGAGTTTCCAAAAGGAATGAAAGGTAATGCGTTGCCTTCTTTTCTCAGCATGGGTAGAAGACCTTCTTCTTGAGTGTTGACTCTTTCTGAAAGGGACAGAAGAAACCTTTGGTGTTTGAGTCCAAAAAGAAGCAATGGACATCTCACAACTTTTTGCCTGTGAAGTAGCTGTTAGTTGCACCCTTCCAGGGAATCGTTTTCAGAGAAGATGCTTTGGGGAGGTGTGTGGAGAGCGCTGTGAATAGACATCGGTGCAGTGCGTGGAGAAGGGGGCAGCTCTGTGAACCGTCTCAGTGCTACAGGCCCGGTGGGCACCTTGCCTCCAACACTGGCTTGTTGGGGAGGACTTTTACAGTTATTACATTCCAGAGGCAATGTCTTTGAGCTTTTGGTAACCATGTGAAGAGGATACCTGTAGCTTCTTACACCTCTGAAGCCCCTCTCCCCAATAACAATCCTAGTTCTCATTAATAATTTATTTGCCCTTCTCCACATTCCCTAGACATGTAAACCTTAGTGGGTCACTGACACCTGAATGATTTGTCTCCAGTGGCATTTGATATCCTCCAACCTGGGGACAGAGCAAGTGGTACCAGTGTTGCTTATCAAATGAGACTGCAGCAATTTTCATATCATAAGATTGTGGATTCCCCTGGGAGAGTGACTGATCCTTCTTTGTAATCATCTTATCTAGAACAATGCAGAAGTTGTAGTATACAGTTAGTAAATATTGCTGAACTGCATCTCATATTACTTTTCCAGTCTCTGCCCACACATACTTTCTTACACAGTTGTAATTTTATAATAAAACATTTCAATTCTTTGAATTGTTAAAGCACAATTTTTGTTGGACATGATAACTGATTGAGCTTGACCTTGATGGGGTAGGGAGAGAAAGAAAAAGGGCTAGTAGTAAAAGTAGAAGGTGATTAATCTAGTACAACATATGGCACATAAAAGTTTGATAATTTTTTCAGTGAGATTAGAGTATACTCATTTAAGATATTTTTCTCTGGTCTAAAGAGAGAATGGCTTGGTGCCAGGAAAAGGAAGAAGTGTTATCTTACCTCTGTCTTTGGATGGCTTTGGAGGAATAAAAAACTCTCAAAACAAATATTCAGTCATTTTTCCTTTAAAGATGAGTGTGGAGTGTTTTTGCCAAAGAACACTTCATTCATATTTATAGTGAAGTAATATATCAACATAGTACTTCTTGTTTTATGATTCTATGTATGAACAAAGTGAGTACATACAGGAGTCCATTCATACATTCATTCATTCATTTATTCATTCCGCAAGCCATATTAGAGCTATACATTAGAACTACCAAACCAAAATGACTAAGATGGGGAACATGGCATTCTGTCCAGTGAATGTCCACAGTAAAATATGCTTTGTGCTGTGAAAGATGTGTGTGGCTAAAGTGGGCAAACGGGAAGCAGCACTTCCACTAGAATGAGATTTTTGTTGACTTAGAAAATTCTTGAAGGACTGTTAACATATAAGAACATTGCAGGATGAGGAAATAGTACTGTGAACTCACTGAGGAATAAAACAGTACAATGGATTGGGAAACTGGAAGTAGGTCACTGTGATTAGGTGTAGGATACTGGTTGGTTAGTGGCAAAAGATGAGAATAGAGAGGAACATGTGGGCCAGATATAGCAGATATGAAGGCCTTGTGGACTCAGCCTTGGCAAAGAAGTCATGGAGAGCAAGGCTGTGACATGATTCACTTCATTCATTCTTTCAACAAATCATTATTGCATGTTTACTATGTGTCAGGTAATTTTATGGGCACTGGAAATGAAGGTGATGGAACATGCTCAAAGTCTGGATATATCTTAAATGTATGGCTATCAGGTGAGGGATAAGAGAGAATGAGGGAGACAGTCGTGACCTGTGCATTGGATTGACCATTAGTGGGAAGGAGTTACTATTAACTGAGATGGAGAAGGCAATAAGTGGACCATATTTGGGGAGCATAATTAGGAATTCTGTTTTATAAATGACAAGTTTGAGATGCCTATTAGACATTCAAAGGGATATAAAAGTGAGTATTGAATATAATGGTCTTGAGGTCATGGCAGAGATATAAAATATAGATACAACTTTGGAGTCATCAGCACATAGCCATAGACAAGGTGAGATTGAGAGATGATGGCAGAAAGGAAAGAAGAGAAACTAGGTAAGATCAGCAAAGATGAAAATGTTGACAGAAAAGACAAGAAGTCTGAAGATTGAGCCCTGTGGATCTCTACCATTTACAGTTTAAGGAAATGAGAAGATAGGAAAACAACAACAACAACAACAACAACAAAAAGAACGGAGACAGAAGAGAAGCCAATACGGTAGCCTGAAATCTAAATGAATGTAAGTGTTGGAAGAAGCCAAAATAACCAATTATATCAAAAGCTATGATTGTCATGTGAGATAAAGAATGTATTGTTGTATATTGCTGCATTTAGGAATGTGGAATCACTGGTGATCTTAAGAAAAGTGGCTCCAGGGCAAAAACTTGACTGGAGTGGTTTGAGGAGGGCAAGGGAGGAGGGGACATGGAGCTCCTGAGTATAGTCAACTAAAGCATTTTGGTTTAAGGACAAAAGAGGAAAGGGACAGTTGTTGAAGGGTTAAATAGAGGTCAAAAGAGTTGTTTGTGTGTGTTTAAGAGGTGGGAAATAATATTATATTTGCTTGTTGATAAAAAGTAACTCAGTAAAGAGGGGAACATTAATGATACATGAGAGAGAATTACTGAAACAGTTTCCCTGATTACACCACAGGAAATCTAATATAATTCTAGGGGTGGGAGGAGAGCTGATTTTGGCTAGTAACAGAAGAGAAGTTGAACTTCATGGGCGTGAAGCTGTGGAATTGTCCCCTCAAAGACGAGATTCAAGGCCTCCAAAAATCAGAGATATTTTTGCCTAGCCCTGGAAAAAGAGTGTTAGCAATGTGATAAATTGAAAATGCTCACCACTTTCATGAAGTTATGGAGAGTGGCTATTTTCAAGAAGGATATAATCATACTCGGAGTTTCTTATTGAGAACTTACATGCCATTCAAGCTACTGAATTTTTACATGGAAACGATCTCATTTCAACTCACAGTAATCCTTAACCACTCAACATTATCCTGAATTGCAGGTAAGAAAGCTAAACCTTGTTTAAAGATCCTGTTCAAAGTCCCACAGCTGGAAAGTGGTCAGGATGAGATTGGAATGCCAAGTCTTGAACCCTAGAAGCTATAGGCTATGAGAACCAGTCTTGAATGGTTTAGAACTTAAAATATGACTTGATGGAAAGAGAAAAGCACAGGGCAACCCACCCAGATTCCAAATAGAAAGGTTCTGGTAAGAGATGTCTCTGTACCATGTTCAATTTTCTTGAGTAGACAGGGTGCTAGGGGGAGATGGTGGAAAACGTATGGAAATCATGAGGCCTTAGGAGTGGGGTCAAGAGGGCTGATAACATTGAGAACCTTATCAAACTATGTGCTGAAAGAGGACAAATGCAGAATTCCAGTTACTGTACACCTGCCAAAGAGAAACGAAGGCTTTAGTAGGGCAGGAAGGAAGTGTTGCAATTAGAAGCTTATCCCAAGATCAAAGAATGAAAAGATGGAGCATCTGATCAAATTTATCTTTTCTCCAGATGTTACCTTGGGCTAGAAGACAGTTGCTGGTTTCAAGTCACACAGAGCCAAATCAATAGGCACCAGCTTTATATCTTGAAGCAGTCCATGGTGGTGCGAGGGAGGCTTGGAATAGAAATGAGTTATCTGAGGGCTATGTTGATGTTACACGATTGCCCAGCTTCCCAGCTTATCTGCACAGCTTCTGCTGTGCATGGGAACGGGGCTGGATAGCATGGCTCCTTTCAAGTGTGTAGGACTCTATGACCCTGGCAGGGAGACAGAAATACCAGAGTGCCCCAGTTAACACACTGTCCATTTCTCTGACTGCCACAATGTGATTGTGTGGGTGGGGGATAGGAGGTCTTTGCAGGGATCTGAAAGATTCTACAGGGAACACAGCATCTCCTTAGCATGCATTGTACTCAATGGCCTCTGTGTTCAGATCTTCCTTTTACTATTTATTAGTTGATTGACCTTGGGAAAATTACTTATCCTCCATGAGTCTGAATTTTCTCATCTGTCTCATAAATATGATAATAATAATGACCACATCATAAGGTTGTTTTGAGCACTAAGTGACAATGCATAAAGAAGCATTGGTATAGTGAATAGAATATAATAAGGGTTCAATAAGTGGAGTTATTAAAATATCTGTGTATTAGTAAAAATAGTTTATAAGCAGGTACAAAACATCATATTTTACAAGATGTTCACTAAGTTGTTTTTTTTAAAGCATAATACTGGGCAGCTCTTTGGGTATGAAAGGTGAAGTGTATGGTGTGGATGAGCTGTAATTAGAGCATTTTTTGATATTTTCTGTGCTATAAAGAGTTGTAAAACACTGTGCAGCAAGGGCCTTCTGTGCCTTTCTGTCTTTAGCCAGAGCCTCCAGCTGGGCCAGGGTCTGGGGCAGGCAACTGCAGTCTCCAGGGCTGTGTCTAGCATGTGGGAGAGAGTGTTATAAGGGGCTAGGATGTCCAAGATATCCAGCATAGGCTGGTGTTTTGCATGTTGCAATGCAAGAAATCTGAACTAACGATGAGAGAGAGAAATACAGGCCTCCCAAGAGTCCTGGGGAGAAACTGTGAGGGATAATGGATATCTGACTGTATGCAATATGAGAGTTTGAAGACATTTTACTTCAGTCTTGAAGTACCAGGTCACTCAGCAGGCTCAAGGACTTTGAGGGCTTAGACACAATGTTACAAGTCGCATTAACTTGATTCCAAACCTAATCATATTGGTGGACGGTTGGCAAAAATGGTGGGGGTCTTGACCTATCCAGTTATCTTGGTTTTCATGAAGTGTTTGGGCTTTGCCCATGGGCAGTGCAATAGGCTGAGGAATGATTCCCCCCAAATGTCCAAATTCAAATCCCCAGAACCTGAGAATGGGTTACCTTACATGGTAAAAGGGGTTTTGCAGAGACAATTAAAATAGGAGTTATTTATTTATTTATATATTTACTTATTTATTTTGCAGTACTGGGGTTTGAACCCAGGGCCTGGTGCTTGCATGCTTTGCAAGAGCTGTACCACTGAGCTGCACCCTCAGTCCATTATTTTTACTTTTTGAGACAGGGTCTTGCTAAATTACGCAGACTGCCTCTGGTCTCGAACTTGCGATCCTCCTGCCTCCACTGCACACAGCTAAAATAGAAGTCTTTAGATGAAGAGACAATCCTGGATTATCCAGATAGGGTGAAAGCAAGTAGAGGGGTTCTTAAAAGAGGGTGTGTCTGAGCCCAAGAAAGAGGATGTAAAAAGAGATATTAGGGAGGAGAGAAGCTGATTCACTGCTGCCTTTGAAGACAGAGGAAGGAGCCATGAGCCAAGGCACGTAGGCAGTCTGTACAACCTGGAAAAGGTGAGAAAATGACTCTCCCCCAGAGCCTGCAGAGGTAACACAGGCCTGCAGATGCCTTGATTTGAGCCTAAGGAAACTGGTTTTGGACCTCTGACTTGTAGAATTGTGAGCTAATAAATTCAGATTTGTTTAAGCCACTAAATTTGTGCTCATCACAGCAGCAACAAGAAAGTAATACAGGGGATGAGTTTTGAGTATTTGGGTAGGAGTGGGAAAGTAGAGAGGAAAGTGTGGAGTCTATCCTCTGCCAGGACACATGTGATGGCATCTGGGTCCCGCAGGCTGTAGATGTGAGATAGAGGACCTGTCGTCATGGAGGAGAATTTGAGGAATGAGGACAGAAGCCACAATGCCTAGGGCTCTGGGTGAGGAAGAAAGACAACAGACAAGGCAGGAGGCTAGCACTGTTTGGCTAAGAAGTTTCTATCAGATTTCTTAGTGGCTGTTCTGGGCAGAGAGAGGCCTCAGGGTGCATGATGCCTGAGATGGCAGTGAGGGAAATCCAGGGGAACCAGCCATGTCCCTGATAGGACAGGGTTTTATTGGAGAGATACTAGTGTTCCCAGAAACTCCTGGTAAGACTTGAGGGGCACTTTATGAAAGTGTGGTTCTTTCATAAAAAGGAAAAGCCAGTGTGAATTGTTTTTGTTTTTGTTGCAGCATTGGTAGAGCATGGAGAAACCTGGATTATGAAAGCTGTTTTAAGAATCCTGATACATGTTGCTGAATAGGAATGAGAAGCAATGGCAGCAGGCCCTTTTAAAGGGGAAATATATTGAGACCAAGTTAAAAGGGTGAAGATGTAATCTGACCACTAGGTGGACCTGTTCTTCTGGACTGGAGAATTTTTTTTTTTTTTTAATTGATTTCTATACCCAAAGGCTTTAACACATGATGGTTTCCCAGTACAATAACGTTGTTACTTCAATAATGTTGCTACTTGTAGGCTCTGGGTCCTTTTTTTTTTTTTTTTTTTTCTTGCTTGCTTGTTTTTCAGAGTGATATTCATACAGGGTTTCTTTTTTCACTCTCCCTTTAACTTACAAGTGTTTGATCACTTACACCATGAACAGAACCTTTTTACCTATGAAATCATATTATACTTTAGTTCAGTTGGTAGAGAGGTGCTCTGCAGTCTCTGAGGTCTTGAGTTTGATTCCCAGCACTGCAAAAATGGGAGAAGGATGTGGCAATCCTTCTGAGGCAATCTCAAAACAATCAGCCATTGAAAACCCTATGAGGGTTGCTATGAGTTGGACATGACTGGAGGGCACCTAACAACAACAATTGTAAGCTTGAGATATACAAGTGAAAATGAGACTGGCATTGTAATTTTCCTTTTTTTTTTTTTTAAAGATTTAATTTCTTCTCCTTTTCAGTAGGCTGGAAGGACAGAATACACAAGGGCCTAAGTCTGTTTTTCCCTCTATGTGGTGTTGTCTGCAATATACTTATCTATCTCTTCAACCAACAAACATTTACTGAAGTCCTATTATGAGAAAACACCACTTACAAAGCATTATAGTGGCTATTTAAAGTAAAAGCAAACAAACAAGACCCCTAAAGATCCGATTGTAAAGACACTTTAGATTTCATGGAGAAGAACAAATATATAAATTATTAAATATAACATACTGGGAGTCAAGTGTAAATGGTCTTCATTCTTAATGCTTTCAACCATCATATATTCTTTATTTTTACTTTTCATGTATTACTACTTCTTTTCATTAACATTTATGTTATTATAGTAGGAAAATGTTTCCAATGAATGACAGAAAATGAAATCTTGAAATGGCCATTTTAAACTTGGTATCTATACCACCACACAGGATAAATAAATGACAAGCACCTATAAAAGTGATCTGAAATATATTTGAAAGTCCAGGAAATGGGAAAACAGAGAGTTTTATTATGTCTTGCTAATGCCCATTGAAAAATAAAATAGATTTGCTGGGCGCGGTGGTGCATACCTGTAATCTCAGCGGTTCAGGAGGCTGAGGCAGGAGGATTGCAAGTTTGAGGCAGTCTATTAATTTAGTGAAACCCTGTCTCAAAAAAAGTAAAAAAAAAAAAAAATGGGCTGAGAGTGCAGCTCAGTGATACAGCACTTGCAAAGCATGCAGTTGCGAGTCCCAAGGTTCAGCCCCTAGTCCAGCAATACATACATACATACATACATACATACATACATACATACATACATACATACATAAATAGAAATAAAAGGAATTGTAACAGGACAATACTTAGAAAATACTGATCACATTTGGAAAATACTAAAATAGTCTCCCGTTTACCTGGTTGTCCCTCCCATTGTTTGGGCAGCAGATTTTGTCTTGTTTCCTAAGTTCAAGGGCTATTTGAGATGACTGTCCTTTGTTTATTATATTCTGTTATCATTGGTCTGTGAGAGGCTCCCTCTAATTTTATTTTTTCCCTTTCATGAAGGGCCAAGAAATGCTGGCTGCCATCAGAAGTGCAAAGGAGCAGGGAATGCATTCTCCCCTAGAGTTTTCAGAAGGAAAGTACTATGAACATCTTGATTTTTAAACCAGTGTGAAACAGGCTTCTGGTTAGAGAGCTATGTGTGAGTGCTCAGACCTGACCACAAACCGTTACAAAAGCCTTACGTGGAAGTCATGTAGGAAGACTGCCTTCCCATGCCAGACATGGTACACACTCAATGCCTTACAGTCTCTGAAAGGAATTGGAATCAAGGACTCAGGCCCCTCTGGCCTATTATCATGCTCTTGGCATGATGGTATTTTTGGCCCTCACACTTTTATTCCTGGATCTCTTTATCTGAAGTCTTGGGCAGAGCCTTCTTCAGGTGGCAGCCTTCTCATGACAGAGAGAAAGATGGGAAAACCTTGAAGACACTTCCCTGTTCTGACTTTTCACTCACATCCTTTCTCCTTCCTCAGAACTCAGGGTCCAAGAAACTGCCAGAGCCATTTGTTTGGGTTTCTCCCAACAGTGGGACAAGCCCTGTACCTGGACTGATCCACCTGACTCTTAATAGTACACTGGTCCTTGAGGGAAGATGGAAAGGGATTGTTGGCTCTTCCTCTGGTTTTGTTTTAGGTTGTTAGGTGTTGTCATGTCTGACTCATAGTGACCCTGTGTACAACAGAGTTTATACACTTAATTCTTAACATTTTTGGCTAAGTGCTTTAATCAGCTACTCTGATATTTGGTAGGTCAGCTGTTCCTTTCCAGTTCAGCTGAACTCTGGATACAAAGAAACTAAGTTTGGAATTCTGGCCCAGGAATTCTTAGAGAATAAATTTTTGCTGTTTTAAGTTACTGCGTCTGTGGTTATTTGCTATAACAAGCATAGGAAACTAATACATTAGTATTTTGGTGTGAATTTTTGAATCCATATTTCATAAAGTATGTTGGTCTCTAGTTTTCTTGTGATGTATTTGGTTGGTTCTGATATCAGAGTAACACTTGTTGGGAAATGTTCCTTTCTCCTCTATTTTTTGTTTGCTTAAGAGCCTGTGCCACAAATGTTCTTCAAACATTTAATGTAACTTACCCAGGCATGGACTTTTCTTTATAAAGATTTTCTTATAAATTCAATCTATTTAATTTCTTTTAGGTCTACTAAGACTCAATGACACCTAACAACAACAACAACAAGATTTTCTATTTCTTTTTGGTTCAATTTTAGTAGTTTGTGTCTTTCTGGCAATTTGTTCATTTCATCTACATTATCTAATACTTTTTGGTGATAATTATTTTCGTTATTATTGTGATGATTTTTATTTAAATATCAGCAAACACTAAAAGTTCCCCATACAGTCCCAAGCATATATGCCTGCACACTTAAAAGCTGTTTGAAATCCACAGACCTCACGGGGTTATTTCACAGTGTCGATTGTTTTCCTGAAAAGATACATTTCTTCTATCATTTCAGATTTTTTTTTTTTTTTTTTTTTTTGAGGCAAGGTCTTGCTATGTAGCCCACACTAGTCTAGAACTCACTATGTAGCTCAGGCTGGCCTTGAATTCTCAATCCTCTTGCCTCAGTTTCTGAGTGATAGCATTACTTGTGTGTGCCATCATGTCTGGCATTATTTCAGAATCTTTTGGAATATAATATCAAATACATATTCTGTTTTGTTATTGAAGTTTCATTTAGGTTGGAAATTTCAGTGATGAATATATTACCTGTCTTTGCCTTTCCTCAATTTCTCTTCTTTTTTCTCTAATCAATTTTTTTTTTCCTTTGTGGTGTTAAGGATCAAACCTAGGGCCTCATGCATGCTAGCGAATGCTCTATCACTGAGATACAGCCCCAGCCCTCCCTCCAATTATTTTTAACTCTTCATTATTGTGGACTTACCTTATTTTTATCTTCTATGTCACTTATTGTGTTTTTAGCAGTACTTAATTTAAGAAGCAGTACTTGTGCTTCTTCTAACTTATTTTTGTTCTGTGTTTGATTTTATGTTTTCCTTGCTTTTCTGATTTCTCCCAGTTTTTCTTTTTCTCTTTTTCTTCATTAAATCTTTGCTGAGATGCCAAATCCCTGATGTTTTCTTTTTCTTTTCTTTCATATAGGCAATTGCTTCACTAAGATTTTCTCATTTGCTTAAGTATCTGGTGATAATTTTTATCTACTGCTTGGTAACATTATGCTGGTGAGTGTCCCTAACTTGTCAAGTTGATTTTCCTGTTCCTATCTTCTTTCCTCTCTCTCATTCTCACTTTCTTTCTCCTTTTAGTATCTTTATATGTATCCTGAACAGACTTCCCTTTTATTATTCATCACTAAAACAGGCCAGTTCCTCCAGATATTTATAGAAATTTAGGGAAATGAGGAATGACCAAGGTTTTTGTGACTAAATAGCTAGAGAAACAACCTAAGCTTTGTTTGTTTCCCTAAGGAGGCAAAGTCTCTCCTCCACTGCCATGATGTAAACCTGCTTCTGCAAAATGGCCCCCTTTTGTGATTCTTGCACCACTATTTGGAGACAAACTGAATTCTTACAGTAGAGCATGTTTCTTCCTTCTGTTGCAGTCCAGAGATGTAGATTTTGCACCTTAGCTCTGACTCTCTGTTTCATGAAATGGAGTTTGTTCTGACTCTCTGAGATCAATAGCTGTAGCATTTTTCTCTCTGCTTCTTTGTGCACATTTGCCTGCTTGATCTTCATTGCTTTTGAAAGCTTTTTCATCTTTCTGGTTTGGAGATTTAACTATCTTTTAGTCTTATCAAAAATAGCATTAGTGTTTTTTTTTCTCTTTTTCCTCGTTGCTTTTGGATGATTTTCAAGCAAAGTCCAAAATACCAACTCTATGCCACTATTTTGAAATAAGACAACTCTATCTGAATTTGAACATGTCTTGCCCTTGTTTTTAAATTTTTCTCTTGCTTTCCATTCACTTTCTTTGTAGATTTTTCTATGCTCATGGTTTCATCTAAACAAGTGACTATTAAATTGTCATTTCTCTCTCTGGTTTTCCTCTTATTGATTATGCTCTTTTTTGTGCCTCTTGTCAGCTTCACATAAACAGCTCTAAGATATTTCCAATATTACTGTTCTTCTGTATACTTTTGTGTAAATGGAATCATAATTCTCTCAGAAATATAGCTGATAATTCCAGAGTCATATTTGATGACTCTTTTTGTCCATTCTGTGTTCAAAATATCTCCTGCCTCATCATTTTCTTTTTATTTCCATTGGTAACATCCTAATCTGGACCCCACACTTGGATTATTTTTTATTATTTTACTTAAGTTCATTTGGCCTACTTACTTTACAGAGTTAACTTCCTTCAATACATCTGATTGTATTACATCAGAAATGTTAAAGATTCAATGATACTATTAAGTATGCTTGCTCTGTCTGATTTCCTCCTCTGTAATTAGTGTATTGCCTTCTTTCTCAGACTAACTCTCCTGATAAAGTATCTGTTGTAGTTCTTGACATTATATTTAAATACAACACCCAGAAGTAGACAGAGACCATTTCATGTAGTTTCTCTTCTTCCTTCTTCTCCTTCTTCCTCATCTTCTTTCAGTGTTGAGGGATTGAAGCCAGGACCTCACACATATTATGGAAGTGCCCTACCACTGAGCTGCATCCCCAACCTCTATTTTATTCTTTATTTTGAAACCAGGTCTGCTTAAATTGCACAGGATGCATCTGGCCTTGAACTCAGGATCCTCCTGCCCCAGTATCCCAAGTCACAGGGATTACAGGAGTGTGCCATGGTGTGTGGCTACATTTTCTTTTTTCTAATTGAAAAGAAACCTCTCTTAGAGGCCTCCAAACAGAACTCCATCACATATCAATAGATAGCCCCAAACTAACTCACCACTAATATAAAAGGTCAATATTCATTTCTGAATTCAAGATATGCACACTCTTGTGTGGAGGTAGATACCAGAAGAAAATCAGGATTTTCTAGTGAGAAAAAAGTAGAGAATTAAGAGCCAGTAATATTTGCATACTTTATTACACATTACAACTTATCATTTTTTGTTGTAATTTAAACATTTTCTGCTTTAAAATGTTGATGGGGAAAATTCATAATCACAGCAGCATAGTGGTGTATCTTTTATAAATAGAAATCCAGTTTTTTTTGCTTGTTTTATCAGTAATTCTGGCCTTTGCAAGACTTCTCAGCTCAAACTACAGCAACTAGTTATTGAATACCCCACTCTCAACAATTGGTGTAGGGAGAAATTGGGAGAAATTGGCAAAAAACCCAAAATTGGGAAAACAGTTTTGAAGATCTGGTTTGTAAATTAGAAATCTAGGGAAATTGAAAGTAACTTGATTGGATATTTGTACAAAACCCTTCACAAAGCCCCTGAACCTGATTGGACAATTGGACTCAAAGCTGATTGGCTCAAGCCATTTCATGGGCGAGCTATATAAGGAGCTGCACTGCAGCAGCTTGAGCTCTCTCTCACCAGGACCACTGACTAAGCAAGAACTCTCTCTCTCTCTCTCTCTCTCTCTCCCCCCCCTCCCCCAACCCCCCCTGAGGAAAGAACACACGCTCTCTCGCTCGCTCTCTCTCTCTCTCTCTCTCTCTCTCTGATCACTGATGAAGCAAGATCTCTCTCTTGCCCAGACCTTTGGTAAGAAAAGAACTCTCTTTCGCCTGGACCATCAGCAAGGGAACAACTCTCTCTCTCTCTGTTGCAGACCACTGACTAGACAAGAACTCTCTCTCCACCTGATCACCAATGAAGCAAGAACTCTCTCCTCATGAGCATCGAGACCACCAACATGGAAGCATCTGCCCTTGAGGCAGTATAAGAACTACTGGAACTTAAAGCTGTATGCTTTGGGTTTTCTCTCCACCCTGATAAGGACAGAGAAATAAAGAGCTGTGTTTGTCCCTGCAAGGCAAAAGTGCCCAAGGCTTTTCCTTTCTCCCTTCTCCACCAGTGTTCCTGAGGGCTGCAGGAGTCCGCACCCCTCACCTGAGAGTCCTGAGTGAATTGTGTTTAGTATCTGTGTGCGTGGTGGTGCCGCTCATCAGAACATCCAGGCAGGACCATGAGGCACGTGCCCCACAAACTGATATATCATCCAGACAGGAAATCAGTAAGACATATTGGATTTGACGTACACTTTAAATCAAATGGACCTAACATGTAACATCCCACCCAATAGTAGAGAATACAAATTTTTCTCAAGTGCACATGGACTTTTCACTATGACAAATTACATGTTAGACCATAAAACAAGTCTTAACACATAAAAGAAGACTGAAATAATACCAATGTCTTTTCTAGCCATGGTAGTATGAAACTAGAAGTCAATAAAAAGAGGAACATTTAAAAATTAACAAATACATGCAAATTAAACAAAACATTCCTGAATAGTCAATGGATCATAGAAGGAATCAAATGGAAAAAATCCAAGACAAATGAAAACTGAAAACACAACATAACAAAACTTATAAGATGAAGAAAAAGTGTTATTATGTTTACTCTAAATGTAAATGGTCTTAACTCATCAATCCAGAGGCATAGACTGGCCAATTGGATTAAAAAACACATATCCTTGATATGAGGCATACAAGACACTCACCTCATTTGTAAAGACCATGAAAGCCTAACATTAAAGACTGTAAAAATAAAGCAAGCCTGTACAAATAAAAAAAGGGAGTGGTGATACTAATTTTGGATAACTTAGACTTTAATTCTGAACTAATCAGATGAGACAAAGAAGGACACTATATATTAATAAAAGGAGCAGATAATCAGGAACCATAGTGATATTTCATATTTATTCACCAAATACAGGGGCACCCAGCTTTATAAAACAAATTTTGTTGGAGATAAAGGAATACATCAGGCCAGACACAATAATTATGGGAGATTTCAATACCCCACTTTTGCTAGGAGACAGGTCATCAAAGCAAATGGTCAACAGAGAAGCAAAAGACTTGAATATTATCACAGACCAACTGGACCTCATAGACATCTACAGAAAATTCCATTCATCTGATGTGGAATATACATTCTTCTCAGCACCACATGGAACGTTTTTCTAAAATAGATTACATTTTAGTGCACAAAAATGGTCTCAACAAATCCAAAAAATAAATAAATAAATAAATAAATAAATAAATAAATAAATAAGAATCATTGCCTGCACCTTATCAGACCACAATGGAATTAAACTAGATCTCAAAAGCAAGAAAAATTTTGGAAATGTTACACCTTCATGGAGACTAAATAATATGCTATTGAATGATCACTAGGTCATTGAAGAAATCAGGGAAAAGATTTAAAAACTTCTGCAATCAAACAAGGATGAAATACATCCTACCATAAGCAAAAGCAATTCTAAGGAAGATTTTCATAGCCATAAGTGCCTTCATCAGTTAGCTAAGAAAGGCCCAATTAAATAACTTAACGACACATTTTAAGGCAGTAGAAGGCCAACAACAAACCAATTCTAAAAGGAGCACTCACAGATTATAAATTCAAGGTAGAAATACCCTAATTAGAATCTAAAAAATTAATAAGTCTAAGAGCTGACTCTTTGAAAAGACTGATAAAATAGATTACCCTGTAGCCTGTCTCATGAAAAGAAAGGAAGGAAAATCCTGAGTTAAAAAAATTAGAGATGAGAATGGGGTCATAACCACCAATGCCAATGAAATCCAGAAGATCATCAGGGACTACTTCAAGAAATTGTACTCCCCCCAAAAACAAAAATACAGAACAAATGGATGAGTGCATAAACACATATGAATTACCAAAATTAATCCCAGAGGACATAAGCAATTTAAACAAACCCATTACATTCACTGCAATAGAGACAGTAAAAAAAGTTTTTTGGCAAAGAAAAACCCAGGTCCCTACAGGTTCATAGCAGAATTATATCAAACCTTCAAAGAAGAATTAATATCTATTCTCCCCAAGCTATTTCACAAAATAGAAAAGGAAGGGGTACTTCTAGAATTCTATGAAGTCAGTATCACCCTGATATCAAAACCGGGCAAGGATATTTCAAAGAAAGAGAACTATACACCAATTTCCCTGATGAACTCTGATGCAAAAATTCTCAATAAAATTCTAGAAGACCAAATCAAATAACACATAAAAAAAGATTATATACCACGATCAAGTGGGCTTCATTCCACACATATGAAAACCAATCAATGTACATTCAACATATTAAGAGGCTTGCAAACAGAAATCACATAACCATTTTAATTGCTGCTGAGAAGGCTTTTGACAAAGTGCAACATCCTTTCATGATAAAAGCCCTGGAGAAGATAGGCATAATAGGGAAATACCTATTATCAACATCGTAAAGGCCATCTATGACAAATCTACAGCCAATATCATATTAAATGGGGAAAAGGTAAAACCATTACCTCTAAGATTAGGAATGAGACAAGGATGTCCATTCTCTCCTCTCTTGTTCAATATTATGATTGAAGTCCTAGCCAGAGCAATCAAGCAAGAGAAAGAAATAAAGAGGAAACAGATAGGCAAAGAAGAGATCAAATTATCCTCATTTATCAATGACATAGTCCTTTACCAAAAGAACCTCAAATATTCCTCTAGAAAACTTTCAGAGCGAATTTACTCCTTCAGAAAAGTAGCAGAATACAAAATTACTCAAAAATCAGTAACCTTCCTTTATAATAATAGTTCATAGGAAAAGAAGGAAATTAAGGCAATGATCACATTCACAGTTGCCCACCAAAATTGAATATTTAGGAATCAATCTAATCAAAGACTCTGAAGACCTCTACAAGGAAAACTTCAAAGCACTAAAGAAAGAAATTGCAGAGGATACTAGGAGATGGAAGGGCCTCTCCTGCTCATGGATTGGGAGAATCAATATTATAAAAATGGCTATACTACCAAGAGTAATTTACAGATTTATTGCAATCCTCATTAAAATTCCAATGACAGACTTTACAGAAATAGAAAAAAAATCCAAAAATTCATATGGAAACCCAAAATAGCACATACAGCCAAAACAATCTTAGGCTGCAAAAACAGTGTAGGCAGGATCACAATAACTGACTTCAAAACTATACTACAGAGCTATCATGGCCAAAGTAGCTTAGTACTAGTGCAAAAATAGGCTTGAAGACCAATGGAACAGAATTGAAGACCCAGCGATATACCCATGCAACTACAGCCACCTGTCTTTTGACAAAGGGACTAAGAATGTTCAGTGGAGAAAAGATAGACTCTTCAACAAATAGTGCTGGTAAAATTGAATTTCCATTTGCAGAAAATTGGAAATGAACTTTTATCTTTCAATTTGCACAAAAGTCAATAGAAATGGATGAGAGACCTCAAGATAGAACCTGAAACTTTAAAACTACTAGAAGAAAAGATAGGAAACATGGTCCAAAACATAGGCATAAGAAAATATTTCCTTAACAAGACTGCAATTGCCAAGGAATGGCACTAGGAAGCAACAATCAGGATCACATGAAATTTAAATGCTTCTGAACAGCAATGAAAACAACAGAGTTAAAGGAAAGCCCACTGAATGGGAGAAAATCTTTACATCCTACACATCTGATAGAGGACCAATATCTAAAATACACAAAGAACTTAAGAAAGCAAATTCCAACACAACAAATAACCCAATATATAAGTGGGCAAAGGTAATGAACAGACAGTTCCCAATGAAGATGTTCTAAGGACCAAGAAACACATACAAATTGCTCAATATTCCCAGCCATCAGGAAAATGCAAATCAACACTGAGATTCTTTCTCACTTCAGTAAGAATGATCAAGGTGAAGAAAACAAATAGTAACAAATGTTGGCAAGGATGCAGAGAAAAAGAAACACTTTTACACTGCTGGTGGGACTGTAAATTAGTTCAGCCACTTTGGAAATCAATATGAAGATACCTTAGAAAACTAAGAATAGAATTCCTATACAACCCAGCTATACCACTCCTGGGAATATGCTCAATGGGAGATGAATCATCATATCACAGAGCCACCTACATTTCCATATTTAATGCAGCACTTTTCATAATTGAAAGGATATGGAACCAACCAAGATGTCCAACAGAGGAATGAATAAAAAATTGTGGTATATATACACAATGGGGCTGGGATTTGGCTCAGTTGGTAGAGCACTGCACTGCAGTCTCTGAGGTCCCGAGTTCAATTCCCAGCACTGCAAAAATGGGAGTAGGGCCTGGCCACCCACTCCCAAGGCAATCCCGAAACAGTCAGCCATTGAAAAGCCTATGAGGGTCGCTATGAGTCAGATACCGACTCGACGGCACCTAACAACAACAACAACATACACAATAGTATATTACTCAGCAATAAAAAAGAATGAAAGAATGCAACAAAATGGGTGGAACTGGAGAATATTATCTTAATCAAATGAACCCAGGCCCCAAAAGAGAAATAGCTGTGTTCTCACATATATGTGGGAGCTAAATCTAACTTAAAGGAAGAAAAAAAATATATGTAAATGATCAACCAGGTTTATCTAAGAAGGGAAAATGAAAGTAAAGTGGAAAGAAGGGGGCAGGTATCTACTAGGGGGGAGGAGAAGTTGAAGAAGAGGCCAAGGGGAAACAATGTGGAAGGAGAAAGAGGGAGAGGATAATCTCAAAATAGATGATACAACAATACATATACATGGGAAAAAAGAGAGGCAGATATAACCCCCAAATGCATATAATTTTTTTACTATATATTAATCAAAAGGTTCTGTGAAATATGTAAGTTGATAAAAGAATAACCTTATTACTCTGTACCCCACCAACATTTATAA